>DWNR01001508.1:0-14910 GCA_018250455.1 Polygonus leo
AGTATGTCAGAACCGAGCCATTTGGCACTTGATACTCTCTGCCTACCCCGTTCGGGATTTGGCGTGAAGATGTGTGTGTTTGTGTATTCTTTATACCATTTCTCATATTTTGCACAGTTAATTCATGTCTTTCTTGTTTAAAACAATGATTACTGAGTCAGTGCAAATAGTAACTCTTACCTAGCAATAAGGTAGACACGGTCCACCTATTAGACAGCGTTCACCGTTACCCACAGAGAATTGCAGCCCCAGAATAGTGTCCAATGCATCCTAGTTCTGAACCAGAGCTCTATTGCTTTTTTCGAAACCCAATTTATAACGCTTCGGTAAAATCTCGAGAGTTCATTCCACATCGTGCACACGTACGTGCATTGATGGTTTAGTAGACTCGCTATTAATTTAGCACAAAACTGTTTACTTTAGCTCACATATTCATGGACACATTTATTTCTCTATTGCTACAAAGGCTATTTCGGTTCAAACATTCGATAAATTTATGTATGAATACATTTTGAGCTTAAAGTAAAGGCTACCCTGCCAATACATTTATGTAAATATACACGTCAACACTATTCAACATTAGCCAAAAAGTGTTGTAGCCATAAATATAATACATAAACTAATAATATTGCTAGTTTATCAGCAATCCCACGATGTCGATTTAAAATCGTATCTCATTATTTTCAAACTGAATCCTAAAAAAATCTGCTATAGTAGTAATGATTATTTAAATGATATGTATAAGCATGCTTGGTCTCATGTGACTCTGGCTCCACAAGAATTCAATCTAAAGTATAAGTTAAACTTTGTTATGTTTTGATTTTTCTGTTTTCGTTGCATCATTTATAAGCGTGTTTTTGTGACGCTTAGTTTATGTACTATTCTCAGTTATCTATTTTATTTTCATCTTATGAGGATATATTTTGTTAATATTAAGTTCAAATGTTCCGCACGTACGAGCAGGAGTTCTAACAGAAAATATTCTCCGGAACGCCTCTGAATAAATCATCCCGTGAAATTTCGGAACCTGTACTAAATCGAAATATTGTTCCCCAGATTTGACGTTTGATGGCGAATGAAGTTGGTTTTTTAAATCGAAACGGATTTCCCGTTCCGTAATAGTTCAATTTAAAATGATGTTTATGTTCATACATCTATCTCATTTATTCGCTTTCGGTTCGATCACTTCATGATAGTACTATACTTGATTTTTTTATTTGTCCATAAGTCTCAGATAAATGAGCGTAATATCCCAAATATTTAGCTCTCTAGCACCTTATTAACTCTGAAATCATTGAACATATTTTTAATAAAAAATACAACTGAATTAAGAATATCCTGCTTTTGAAGTCAGTTGATTATATCGAATTATTGTTTTATCGAAAGAAAGTGACATTATTCCTAATACTTAATTTATAGTATTTAACTATTCTTCATGACTTACTCAAGTGTGATTTTCTATCAATGTAATGACGTCATATTGTTGTTGTTTGGCTAAGTTATAGAACTACTTCTCCATGACATAAATATTATTTCCCATGAATTTATGTACGCCAAAAAGGGTCGTCTTATCACCAACGCACAATGTAGTCAGCGCTCCGGAAATCAATAAGCAAGCGAAGACGATGTTACTTCCCGAGCACCAAATTGATTTCCTACACCAATCCGATAAACATTATATTCGCATTATACACGCATAGTTTCTATGTATCCCGGTATCGTGACGTTTCTTTTCATCTTCGTGCTATCAGGATATTACTTGATAGATGAATTTCTTTTCGTTGATTTTATGGAGTTTACCTGATAATTGTGATTAATTGCGGTATATTTTCTTCGAAGGAAAATTCATCCACCAGCCTTTTTAAATCTGCCATTGGACTTAGGCTTAATCGATAAAACTCCGGTCCTATGTTCTTTTATTTTTCTTAGGTTATTAGTTCAACTGGTTTGAGGGGTAATCTGTGTTCCATTTTCTTAGAATTCGTCGCCGCCTTTGAACCTTTAGCAAAAGAGAAATATAACAACACATAAACAAATTTCTATTTAAAATCTGCGAACTTATAACGAGAAATATTCATTTTGCTTAGAGTTTTACCTAACTAACATGCTTTTAAAATGAGAGCATTTAAAGAGTCTCTCAATAAAACATTTTTGTCTTTTAACGTACTACTCGCATAAAATTAACGTTCCATCAACTTCGACTGAACTCATTGTGGCTTAGGATGTCCGTTTGTAGATAATATTTCGTCTTGAACTTTATATGGGCATCTACAAAGAGATGGATGTAAAATTTTCCTTACAGGGTAGGAAATTACGCATTTTGCATGTGGGTATCTGCGATCGTCTTCGTCTGGCACTAAAATGTTTTACCATGATGAAAACACTAATGTTAATTATGACAAGACGTTCTTATCTAGTATATATATTGTTGACTTATTCATTAATATTGATTGGTTACACCAATTAATATCTTCTATACATATAATATGCTTTGTCCTAAATGACTGACTGACGGATCTATGCAAAGCCTAAACCGCTGATCGTAGAGACCTGAATCTTGGAGGGTGTGTTCTTTGATACTATATGAGATCCGATATGAGAGAATTGTCCGAAATTCTACCTCTAAGGGGATGGTAAACGGGGGCGAAGTTTGTATAGTGCAATGTGATTCCTTGGTCCAATCTAATTCAAATGCATAAACATTCTATAACAGAATTGATCGAAGATGTGTTTCGTATTTTATTGAAATGCATCGAGAAACGGCGCTAAAAAGGGGTAGAAAGTTATAATTTACATAGCAAAACAACGTTTGCCGGGTCATCTAGTTAATGAATAAATCTAAACTTCTCTGTATTCCTAAACATTCATTTAGCACGAGATTTGTTTTCTCTTTAGTAGTAATAATATATTTGGTTAGTAAAATTGCCATTTTCTTGCATGCAATGTGGAGCTTAAAATAAATTACATCAAAGTAGTAACAAAATTCATACTTGATTACACAGAATCACAGAAATCAACGTCGTTAAAATTGAGAACGCAACAAATGCGTAAACTTACTTGATCTTTGAACACAATAGGCCTCTCATTATTTTGCTCGAGTCATTTGACAAAGGTCACTCTTGGGATTCTGATGTTTACTCATAAATTTCGTTTATTTCGACCCTAAATAATTTTGTGTATACATTGTCTTCTATGAGTTAGAATTCCTTACAATTTGATACGAGCAGCCGGCAATGGATATAAAATTTATTGCGCCTAAATTATTCTCTTGAAATTTCGGTCATAATTTCGTTTTTGTGGTACTGATATTATATACAGAGTGATTTATGAACATTAATTTAAATTACGGAGTGGATTACCATGTTGAGCTGCTTATTATTACATTATGAAACAGTGTACCAATTTTCTGCCCCATAGGACTAGGGAAAATTTTCGGATGGGCAATATCGTGTGTTGGTTTCCCTTTTCAATTATATTTTAATATTATAACAATTAACATATAACATTAACACAGAGTAATGAAATTATGCAACAGTTTGTATAAGATACTACACTGTAGCTAATGTAGACTTAAATTATGTTCTATGTAGCATGTAATGGACATATAATAAAAATTAATAGGACAAAATCAGAAAGTTTTGAATTACAAAAAAGAAATTGCAAGCTAAAAAAGTGAACAATCTTTTTTTGCGTTTATTTTTATTTCTTGATAAATCGTGATAAAGATAATATAAATTGTTTTTATAAAAATAAAATGATAATGAACATGTCTATTTGGTGTGGTCACAAGAGAAAAGTTCATTTTATTATCCATTCTACTGAGTTCACAAAACCACTTAAATCCCTAAAATTTCAATTAGCGTTGTAATCTGAAACTAACAAGAAGTTCCGAAAGGATTTCAACGAACGTCTAATGAAACAAGTCCGACAAAACCACCCTGTGGCGACCCAGCCGCCTAACATTATGGTAATGTGGAACTTTTGGAAGGAATCACGCTTTTAGTTCCTGCCAACTTCGTTTTGTCCCCCTTTGTTAAAACTTTACAATTGCGAGTCGGTAACTTCATTCTCTTCTCATTGGTGTCTGTATGTGAAACTTCACAATCGCGTTCTAAAGGTTTTGTTTTCTATAGTCCGTTCGCTTTGTCAAAGGCTTCAGCGAAATCAACTGTCAGACCAATTTCATACCTCATCCGTCTTTTGTTGATGAACATTTTCGGGTAACTAAATTGTGTGGATTTTTGTAGTCGAATCGTTTTGACGTTGTTTCCTTAAGTTTTTGTGAAGAATTGAATGAAAGGAAACATTTCAACAAATGTGCGAACTCAGCCGCCTAACATTATGGTAATGTGGAACTTTTTCAAGAAATCACGCTCTTAGTTTCTTGCTAACTTGGTTTTGTCCCTCCTCGTTAAAACTTTACAATTGCGACAGTCGGCGTAACTTCATTCTCCCATTTTCTTCACATTGGTATCTGTGAATAAAACTTTAAAGTAGCATTATAACGTTTTTGAAGTGAAAACTTCTATAGCAACGATGGGCACAGTAAAATGCTTGAAAGCGCGTCATCATCATATTTACGCTTATGGTAATAGTCTATAACTACTTAACGAGTAAACCCAAATAGTCTTAGCTACAAATATTTACCAATTTGTTTGATTGTCTATTGGTTTTATTTTCACTACTATAAGTATGTTATCTCTTCTTCATATTCAAGGACGAAAAGATAGAATAAATCTCTAATTTCGTCCAAGGTTCGTAACAAAAAACAAGTCATTGATGACAGAATCGTTTACTTCTGATGAAATGTTTTCGAGACATCACTCATAAAATAATCGTAAAGGGAAATCGGAATGGGTGGTCCTCGTCGTGTATTTACGAGGTCTATATCGACAGACATGAATTCGTTTCGTGTTGTTATTGTATATTTCATGTTCCACCAAGTATTATGTGGTCTGACACAGAGTATACTACATTCAGAGATTTTTTTCTCTAGTAATTCGCTTTCTTCCAATTTTGATTGGTTCATGCGAGTTTAGAGTTGTAACCAGAATCAATTATTCTTTCAGTGTTGGGCACGAGCCTTATTTCCACTAACTTGCTACAAGAGGCTACAATTTACCACAATCACCTATCGCAAATTGATAAACTTTACACAACTTGAAACTTTAGTGTTTTTTTTCTATTATCTTAAGCGTGTAGGCTTGAATACTATAAATATATTTTTAATACGTTTATAATATACGTACTTATATGTTAAAAGATAAATGATTTTATGCAATAAAGAAAATAACCCATTTCTACATATTAAAGATAGTAGGTGACATAAAATATCTTCTGAGCCATGGACGACAGAAATACGACAGAACTGAGAGGGAGGTTTTCATTTGGATTGACTCATTGAGCTATATAAGCCTTTCATTTGGTAACGCATGTTAACAGAATATATTTGCACAGGAAAATAGTAGTACTTCGAATAGCTGGCTGAGTTTTTATCCTGATATTGTTGTAAAATAATGTGCGTTAAAAGGTTTTTCTTTTAACGACTTTAATATGAGCAACAAAAGAACAATCAATTTACGTTTTTTGTTACCTAATACTGACACGAACAGTACCTTTATACTATGTGCTGTAGCCTCGATAATTATAAATAACTGCAGCTTATATGTCTCCGGTTCTATGCCTGATTTGTGTTTTTTCAATTACTGGCTTTGCTTTATATCGCTTATCGATAGTGATTTTTATTTCGCTTACATGTCGGTCAATTACTAAGGCTTCTGTTGATATAATGTGGACGATAATATTTTAACTGAGTTACCATAAAGTTTTAATATATAAATCTCTCTAAAGGCATAATCCTAGTCTACTAACATTCCCATGATTGCCCTGAACACACAGGACGGGAGCACAAATACTCCGAACCAGGCTAAACATCAAAATTCGTCGTTTAGATTTATGTTTAGCCGGGAAACAAATTCTAGGTTTTTCTGCGAATTAAACCGGTACAGTGACTGCACTATGGATGTTTGTCTCTGAATAATTAATTCCTTACTCTATGGTTTAGTTACAAAACGCTGTTTTGCTCAGTATACGTCATGTGTACGTATTCCGCGTTCTATTAGGGTATTGGGTATGGTAATGCTAATTTTGATTTACGGTTCCGACATGTTTACCCGTTTCTAAACATTTCTGGTCATGTTTTTGGTTCACTTAACCTAGTTAAATTTGATTAACGTTGTTGTTTTAACGCATGGTCTGTTTGTAATCGTCACTTTTTATCGTATAAAGGTAGCAAACGAACATGCAGTTCACCTGATGGTAAGTGGAAACTGCAGCCCATGGACGCAAGTTTCATCACAGATGCGTTGCTACCCCTGAGGACTAAGATGTACGCCTCGTGCATAAGTATAGCGGGCAACCACGCCTCTCCAAACCAAAACACGAGAATTTCTTCACAGAGTTGGTACCTCCCGATTGGAACTAAACGAGTTCTACCACCTGGTAAATCTCTAAAAATAGGTACATTTTGAAGTACAAATGTTAAAAGTTACAAATGCGTTGCGGGCATATATTATGACTCCTCTTGTGGGTGTAACTTTTTGTCTCGCTCATATTCGTTTTCATGTAGACTTTTCATTCAGGCTCAATTCACAAAAATGTTCTACGGTAACCTTTAAACCTTTTAAACTTGTTTACATAAAATAATCAATTGAATGAACTCAATCGATTACTTACTAAGTGCTCGATTGATCGAAACAGTTATATACAGGTGTTTAAATAATCATGAATCTTCAATGCTGTTCAGACGTTCTATTGAAAATTTAAACTCGAACAAACTTGGCCGGAATATTCAATACCTCGTTCCTATTATCTGACTTTGATAGTCAGGTTTGCTCTTTAAATATCGCTGAATTGGTTTGAATTGTATAGACGGTTCGTATTCAGTTGTTTGGATTGAAGACTGTTCGGTATTGTGTTAGATATTTCATTACATTCGGGTTCTATAGTTTCTTTGAAATTTAAAGGTTCTCGAAAGGTTCTTGGTATTGATTTGAAGCTTCATTTGAGGTACTTAATTAGCTGGATGCCTGAGCTTGATCTTGAAGTTGGAGAATTCTATTTTAAATATAGTAAACTTGACAGACACTGGTCTACATTGTTGAAGTATTAAGGTCTAGTATTCATATTGTTAGTAGTATGTACATATTATATGTTCATATTGTCATTAAATAATAAATTATTATTTAGCGAAATAAAAAGACATTCAGTAAGTACTATAGTTTATGTTGTACATGTATGAGTAGAAATCTCGCGCCTTAGAGGTTTTCGTAACAGAAGTTTTTCTTACGAATACGAATACTTTTCTATTAAAAGTAACGATGGTGCTAACCTGTATGAGCTGTGCAAGTTTTGACCTCTTGTTTATTGCTACTAATAGACATGATCATAAGCGATAATGAACTTTTACCAGCAGGTGGTTTGCCAGCTCGTATACATCTTGGCAAAAAGCAGTGATAGCAGGTTGAGAACCAGGTCGGGTTCACATGGGTGGTCCGGATTCGAATCCCAGCACGCATCTCTAATTTTTAAATTATGTGCGTATTTAAACTTAAATTATCATTCACTTTTTGGTGAAAGAAAACATCGTGAGGAAACCTGCATGCCCAAGAGATTGTAAAAAAATCTCAAGGATGTGTGAAGTCTACCAACTCGCATTTGGCCAGCGCGGTGGACTATGGCCTAAATCCTTCTGATTGTGAGAGAAGACCCGTGCCCAGCAATGGGCCAATAATGTGTTGTGATGATGATACATCTTGACAATGGTAGGTAGCCTTCTAGCAGGCTATGGCCGCATTATATGTTAAGTGTAATTCTAACTTTAGGGACACACACACACTCACATCTTCACGCCAAATCCCTAACGGGTTAGGCAGAGAGTATCAAGTGCCAAATGGCGCGGTTCTGACATACTTGCCTAGCTTCTTCCGCTTTCATAACCCTCCTCATACAAACACGCCGATTTCGGAGTCTCTTGACACCTCCTTCATACAGCACACGATCAATTTGATCATAAAATGTCAGTCTGGGTCTCCCTCGGTATCTATCCGTCCACATTCGCATTGTATATCTGTTTTGGTAACCAAAAACTTTAAGGGCAATTTATCAAAGCATGCAGAAAGAATTGGTTGTTCATATAAAAAAGTGGTGGTGGGGTGGCTAGACCACGTGTTGCCGACCGTTGTCCAGTAATAGAGTAATGTGGAAACAAATTAAAATTCTTTAATATCTTATTTCGGCCGCTGAAGCGAAGTTTGCTTCTGTATTCATTCGCTTTAATTATTCCATTCAATTAAAGCGCTTTATTGGCGAGCACTTCGCGCGGGCACTGAGGATTACCGAGGGAGAAAAATCCATGTTTTTTTACCTGACTGCGCCAGACGGAAAATAAAATTTCCTTTTGAATGCAATGATATTTTATAACTTGATATGTTTGTTATTTCTCGCCTGTTAAAAGGTTATTGTTGGTCAACGGATCTGCTCAGAATACAGTAATTCTGTCGTATTGTCAGAAATCCCGTAGTTCCTAATTGTTTTTTTTTTCTATTGTTAAACCCAGACATGGCCAGAGGGGTAATACATTTTAAACATAACATTTCTATACTATATTCTACATTCTTATTTGTATGTATTAATATTTTAGCATTTTAACTATGTTCCTAAAAATTACTAAAACTAATTGTCACAAGTAGTTTTCACTTCTTAAGCTTTTTTGTATGTTTGTACGTTCGCGTCTTTGGATAGATTTTTTTTTCTAATTAGCAATGGATTTCATATTAAGCAAAGTAAGCTTAGAAAATATTGTACATTTTAGTTTATATAGCTATGAGCCACTTCAATTAAATTGCAAATTACCGGTCCTTTTCTAGCGTCTTTGTATTACCTCATTTTCTTTCGTAATTGGTGTAATCTAACCGCAGGTTCCAGGAACTTCGGGAAGTCGTATTAATATAAGAATTGAGTACCTCCTCACTGTCCTCATGACATTGGAGATGGCGCCAGCAAGAAATTCAGGAAAAACATACTATGTATATAGAGTATATTACTTATTTAAATTTTATTATTTTATCCACGTGCTCAAGAGTTTTTATGTATTTCAATAACAAAAATAACGTTTATTTTCGTTAACAAAACAATAACAAAAATAACGTTTATTTATAGCTGTGTTCGCGGTTAACCACTAAGGTTAAATTTTTACGGCCTAAAACCTGGCGTGGGGTCTTCTCAGCAGATTAGTAAAACTTGCATCAAAATCCGTTTAGCCGTTTTTATGACAAATAAACAGACAAACACATAAATGGATAAACAGTCAAACAGACAAAAATTCTAAAAGCTGTTGAAACGTGTTTTGTTATCGAATCTAAGTATCCCCAGCCAACTATTAGTCGAATATCTTTCATGTACAGACTTTCGACCCTCTTTAGCTTTATTATATGTATAGATTAAATTAAATATTTTTCTTTCTATAATGTAACTTCATTTTGATTTTTTTTTTCGTGAACACAAATGAAAACGTTGACACACACACAACGTCACGCCAAATCCCTAACGGGGTTGGCAGAGAGTATGAAAACGTTGAAAAATGTAATTAAACTTTTCTTGTAAGTATAAAGGTAGCAAGCGACCCTGTGTTCCACCTGTTAAGTGATCACTGCCTTGGAGAAATATTTTTATAAATCTATATATATAAAAGGCAAAACTGATTAACTGACATATCAACGCACAGCCGAAACTACTGTACATAGAAACTTGAAATTTGATACAGGGGTTCCTTTCATGATCTAAGTGAGCACTAAGAAAGGATTTTTCGGAATTCCACCCCCAAGGGGTTTTCGACTTCTACGTGGACGAAGTCGCGAGCAAAAGCTAGTATTATATAAGATGTTCGCTTCATGAACATGCATAGCCCGATACGCCATTTTTTTAACTAAAACACGATAATTACTTTACAGATTTTAAAGGATATTACAGATAATGATGGCATTTTCCCGGTTGAATTATATGAGTTCTACCTCCTACCAATCCATACAACACATCACAAATAAACATATGGTGATTTGAACAATACCCCTATGATATTTGGTTCAATAAATTCTAGTGTTATCAATTTGTGTCTGACACATTACGACACCTCCGGATTTCGCCTACATCACTCACAGCTGATATTGATGTCAGACATTTATGACGTAATTAGTGTCTTGGTGTATGTTGAGCGTGAGATATGAAGGTAAGGAGCTGATTTAGTATTCGTGACAACGCGAATCAAGAGGCGAGAACGAGACGTAGAAAATGGAGTCCAATTTGTCATGTTCTTTGTATAAATAAGCGGTAAATTTAGTTTTTATAAATGTTAGCTTATTCGTGTCTCTTTTTTGTGTTAAAATTTTCTTCAGGTAACACTGTAATTTAGATTTCTGATCTTCTTTGAATCCAGAGAAGTGATTTTGTCATGCAGTACGTAACTGTATCTAGTTTCATAATCACCACACCACCGTCGCGTATAAGTTATAAGGACATTGCCGATAAATAACACAGAAGCGACCAATTTACCTAACAAGGTTAACAACGTGTCTGTCGTCGACAGATTTCATGTACATTTGTTACTAATTATCATGCACTTGTGTCAGTAAGTATCAATGATACAGTTTGTTTAATTTTTCAACATTCTATTTATATAGTAGCAAATACGGATATACATGTTTCAAGCAAATAAAGTGCATCTACAAATTTTCAAACATTAAAAATAGCCAAAAGTTTCTAGGTAATCGAAAATAACATCCAATTTACATCTCTTTAGGAATTTGAAGCGCAACATCAACATTTAAATTGGATTCGTTTAAAGTCGATTTGGTAAAAAATACATCATTTTACTACCTTAGTTTATGCTTACTTTACAAACGTATTACTTTTAATACGTAGTAGATGTGGGAAAAGTTAAAAACGTTCAAATTTGGTTAAATTTTTGGATGTATTTAAAATGTTCATGGTTCATGGTATCAACGATATCCACCAACATTAATTTACATCGAAACTTTCGCCGTTCACAATCAAACCTTACATGAGAAAAAAATCAGTGAATAGAAAAACTGTTGGCAAACATGTAAATTGTCATTAAATTTGATTTAGTTAGGTACTGGACATTTCTAATAGACCTGTATAACGACTATTGATCGCATGTCGCATTTTAATTAATAAAATTCTTAATAAAGTTGCTATATCTAATTTAAATTTCACTACCTATACTACCTATACCAATCTACCGAAACGTCAACATTGAACGGATTAGATCAGAATTAATTTAAGAGAAAACAAAGTAAATGTTTAACGACCCTTCAGCAGCCCATAGCTTTTCGATTTTACTAACCCTTCTCTTGGTCTGCTGATCTTTGTAAATAAGATCCAATTTTTCAAAGGATTTAAGACTTACCTTTTACGATTTTGTAAAATACGTTTTTATATCTCACAATTTAAATCTTCTTGCACAAATTGTAATTCATCGATCTTTCGAGAATGTTCCAAAATGTTAAATATATTTATGATTCAATAATCATAAAACTCCAATAAACGATAACAAAGAACAAATTCATTGCAATATCACGTAAACCCAACTCAATATTTACCAACTGCGTCAAAGTCAATACACAAATAAAATTTATTCTTTATTAATGTTCCACGAACAATCCTGTAAATACACCATTAAGCAATCACCGGCATCAAATGTCATATCTCGGATTTCTTCATCTGCCTTCTAATTTTCTCTTGGCAGGCTTCCAAAACCAAACTTTCGCATTAGGGGACATTTTAGGGTAGAGGCTCGATTTACGGAAACTTCGGTATACTTACGCTCACAGGCAGACCGACTTTGGTACAGCAGTTGCACTCAGTATCCGCGGTATTAGTATCGCTCTTAAAAGTTTCTCTAAGATGCTCAGGTTAGGTCGGTAAAGTCACATGACCTTATTAACTGGAGTCTACGGATTACGTTCCCCGATAGGATTTATTTGTACTAAAAATTGTATAATATTGCATTCCTGTTTGTATTCACATTTTATATTACATTATAGGCGTGACCACAATCTCACCTGATGATAAATCAGATGTAGTATAGAATGTAAGACGCTTACCTAAAACATGATTTACTCGTGGTTTGAGCAGTTCTTGGATGTATCTGTTAGGAAATAACAGAAACGATATCGGAGTTTAATCAATTTTATAACTAGCCCTACATAAGTACCTGCCATATTTATTCATTAATAAAGGTAAATATTTAAAACAGTATTTAAATCATCTAATGATTAAAATACTATTTTATCTAGTATGTAGGTAAAACATCACATTGGAATATCAATTTTCCAACGAAGACTTTGAAAATATTCTGACCTCTTGTCCTGTATAAATGACCTCTCGTGTCTGTAGTGTTAGAACATACATCAGATGCTATTAATTCTAACGTCTAACGTTTACAGTCCGCTCTTCAAAGCTATCGAACTAGTGGCTCGGAAGCCCTTTGTGAGTTTTACTTTCCTTTTTGCCTATTTCTCTTTAGTTTTTCACTCATCTTTTTCTTTTTTCTACTTAACACTCTCATGCTGGCTAATGGAGCTATCTATGTGTAATGGGTTTCAACATTACTGTTCACTATCAAGTTATTTTATTTTATCATATGCACCTTGATTAATTGCCTACTTACAAAATGCAAGTCAATTTTTTAATCAGTTTCGTATTTATATGAGATGTAGTAATTTTAAATTTTCATTCTTTTTATTTAAACCTGTTAATAATGACTGTGTAAACTCTTTTAATAACCCTATTGTAATAAGCTCAGGGTTAGTGTTAGACTGGTTTACATCACTATCACATAAAATCTTTTGTTTTTCGATAGTTCTAGATTTTTGGAGAAATTATGAATATTAGTTGCAGACATTTTCTACATTTTCATTCATTCGAAAAGAGCTGTGTCAATGTTTGTATTTATTTTACACCCTGCAGCAACTTTATGTTCACTTATTGCATCTCCGACACAAAAAAAGCTTGGCTCTTAGGTTTTCCCGGGCCTTTTGAAAACATGTTAACATCAGCAAACTTTTTCACTTTTTCGTTCTTTCCACCTAAAGCTGCGTTAATATTTATAATTCCTTTGATCGCCCTGCAGTAAATAGTCATCGTACTCACTTACTACTACTAACACAAAAAGTGAAAGTGCTTCGCTCTTTGGTGTTCCCGGTTCTTTTGAAAACGTATTAACATCAGATGCTATTAATTCGAAGCGTCTACCGTTTACGCCACGCTCTTCAAAGCCATCGAACTAGTGGCGCGGAAGCTCTCCGAGTTTACGTTGTGAGCCTATTTCTCTTTAATTTATTTTCATCTTTTCCTTTTTATCTTTTTAATCACACGTCCTGTAATGAGCTTGTGAGTAATGATGCTTCATTTTAAAATTAGAGGTGAATATATTTTTGTAAATGTAAAAGAATACAATAAATGAATATATATATATAATAAATGAATAAATTCTGAAAAAAAATACAAATGATAAGGATAGATCTACTGAAAGATGACACAAAGGTCTTATAAATTTATATTGACAATGTGAGTATAAGTACCACTATTGATTCAATAATTACTTAAAGTATTATCGAATAAAATATCAAAGGAGTATTTTTCATATTTTTGCATATTTACGAGAGCAAATAATTTTGCAAATAATACTGTCTGTCAGTCTGTATGTATTTTAGAAATCATGCCAAATGAAAATAGCGCAGTATTTTCTGTAATCTGTGAGACAGCAAATATATCTGGTCGCTTTAACTAATGTCATTATGTACTCAATTCTTACATTCTTATGACTGCCCTAAGCTCCTGGAATTATACTTACGGTAAGATTACAACAATTACGAAAGTAAATTAGGTAATACAAAGACGCAAGGAAAGGAAAAGTAATTTGCAATCTTATTGGAGTGGCTCATAGCTATATAAACTAAAGTTTGTAATATTTCCACGGCTTACTTTGCTTAATATGAAATCCATTGCCAATAAGAAAACATTCCTATCCAAGGAAAAAACCCTATAAGTATGTAATGCGTGCCTTAAATACTGAATTTACATGCGGTAGTACTCATATAGTTTGACCGGAGAGGTACCACCTCCATCCTCATAATCCTCTATGAACCAATTTTTGCGTATTGGTGTAGAGAGGCTTGTATGCCGACATGCAGACGAGGCGAACATCTTAGTACCCAGATGTAGCAAGACATCTGTGGTTAACCTTATAAAAATGAAATAAAAAAACCTTTTATTCCTTACAAATTGTTACTTAGTAAATTTATATGATGTTATATTGAATTTTTAAGTTCCAATTTTTAATCGAATTTAAATTTTTGTCTAATTAATTTGTATAGTATTAATTCAGTCACAGTTTAATGCGTCATTATTATGTCTAATGTTAGTATTAACAATTGTCAATATTGTTTCCTTATTATTATAAGGCATATTATAGCTTACTATATACCATATATAGCATAACTAGCTGACCCGGCAAACGTTGTTTTGCCATATAAAATATTACTGAACTTCCCGTAGGAATGAGCGATCTATACACCAAAAAAAGTTTCATTCGAATCCGTCTAGTAGTTTCGGAGATTAGCCTGGACAAACAGACAAACAAAAAAAAACATTGAAAAGTGTTCTACTACTATTTTAACAACGCCCCCGATTAGTTTTTTGTAAATATATTCAATATACAGACACAAATTTTACTGTTTTACTAGCTGACCCGGCAAACGTTGTTCTGCCATAAAAAAATAATTATAAAAAATGGGGGTTGATGCTAGAAGGGTGAAAATTTAGGGTCGT
>DWNR01001509.1:0-14907 GCA_018250455.1 Polygonus leo
ATGCCCATTTAGTAAATGGAATACAATATAGTATGAATAAAATATTACATAATATTAAATATATTTGTGCGATATACAGAAATAAAGTTTATTTTGCTGTAAACTATTCATAAGCAGATAATTTACAATGTTTCTAAAGAATATAGTTTCAAACTTACCTTGAGATTTCGTGTTTGTAAATGTTTCATCCTGAATAGTGACTTTAATGTGTACTATTGAAGACTAGAATTTTGTTCAGTTTAATGTAAGCAGATTCACACTCATGCAATCACAACACGTTATTACTCATAGTTATTACACTTATTAGTAAAAAGTATGTATCTTATATCGTTAGTAGTTGTCTCGGAACAATCGCCACACAAATTTGCCAACAGCTAACACTAAGATGATCACTGCACAAAAAACCACAACATGCGTGGATTCTCGCTCGGGTTCCGACTCACCATTACAGCCGTCTTCTTGTTGTTTAGTCCTCGCTGTAAAGTTAACAAACTCTTGCAAATGACTAGGTAACTTAGTAACGTCTTTTTCTTCGCCCGCTTGAATTACTTTAATTTTATGCTCGATCACTTTTGGTTCCCTATAAATATCGTGGCTCAATTCCTTTTCATCTTCAGTTTCAGGATCTTCAATTCCTAACTTATGCCATCGTTCTCTCGCTCTACATATAAATTCTTTCTCAATACGGTTATTTACTTTAGATTCCAGAGCATCTAACATAGGCATACTTTTAGATACGCTTTTAAAGGTTGTCGACGGTGGAGTATGTGTAATTTTTATAAACTTTTGCTGTCTCCTCTGTTCTCGCTCAGCCATTTGACTTACATATTCTGAATACATTTTTTCGCGAAGCAATTCCTCCTGACTTTTACTAAAAACAGAAGAAAACTTTCCCTTATCTTTGCGGTTGTTTGTATCAGAAAATATATTACTTTTTTGTATTGTATTTGTATTCCTTAAATCATATACTTTTTCTTCCATTTGTGGCCTGTCAGGTATAAGAGGAGCTCGAGGACCTTTCCTTTCAGGTAACCTTACTTTTTCCTGTTCAAGTCTCCGAATTTCTTCTTCGACTTCTTTTTCTTTTCGGCGAATATATTCCATTTGTTGTTCACACAAATCCTTAGGCAACGATGGCCTTCGGGGATATTCTTGTTCAGCAAAAGCATCTCTCACATTTGAGTAATATCTATGCATATTTTGTATCGTCGAAATATCGTTTTCGATTTCTTTATTTAAATTACCGGTGGAGTAGTGAAATAGTTTCTTTTCACTTCGCATTGAACGAAATGAATTGTCAGTAAAATCAGAACTCTCGTCACTTTCATAAAACGAAGATGAAAATTTTCTAGGTCTTGGTGGAGGGATTGGTTTAAATGATTTTGAGAATTTCGTCGAGCTACTCATTGTGCTGTTTATTTCAGAATGCTCCTGATTATCAATATTATTTAATTTGGGTAGTGACTCCAAACTTTTGAAAATATTCCTTTGATTCGAAGATATACTAACATTATTGGTAACTGATGGATCACGAATTAATGCAAGTAAACGACTACCTGTTTGTGATTTAAATGGCACAATTGGTGTGTTGTCAATATTTTCGTTTAATTTTTCATTATACCCTCGACGATCTACAAATTTCTTATGAGTATCAATAAGCTGGCTGGCATCTTCTTTTCTTATAACTGTATTAGTTTTTTCCATTAACATTTTTTGTGATGGAGATAAACATACATATAAAGGCTCAGTCGCGGTTGGTATAGCAGTCCAATGCTGTTCATCTTGCGTCTTTATTAATGATGACTTTCGAGGTTTCACTGGAGGAGGTGCATTTTCATGATTTTTCGTGGATAGAGTCACTTGTTCTATATTTGAAAGATCAGGCAACGGAAAATATGGCATTTTAGTGTTATGTTTTCCTTCTTTAGGGTATTTTTCGATTACGTTTTCTTTTAATAATTCTGACGCGCCTTTGGATTCTAGAGCAAGCATGCTCATATTTTGTAATCGCTCAGATACATGTGCTAGTTCTTCTAATATCTTGTTACCATAAGGAAATGAAGCTATTTTTTTCACGCACAAATCCTTTAGAGCGAATGGATCCCTTTTAGTATTATTGTCTTTACTTTTGTTATATGTGGAATTTCCTGCAACATATTGAAACACGTCTTTAACATGACTTGTAATATGAGTGGTTTGGGGATCTTCTTTAACATTTTCGGTTGCAGTAGAATTATCTTCATGCATAATGTTAGACACATCGTTAAGGGAAGAATAATTGGGATTGTATTTAGCTGTGCATTGAGAGGAGCCAACACTACTAGACGAATCTTGTCGTGAGTAAACATCTTTATGCTGATCAGATGTCGACTCTGAATCGGAAGTAACTTCTTTAATAAGATTATTGATTGCGTCGTTTAATTCGCATTTTAACACTTTGATTTCCAGATCATAGGTATCTACATCTTTTTTAGAATTTTCATTTAGATTATTTTCATTTGATTTTATCTCCAATTTCATCTCTTCTTTATCTGCTACAGTATCATGTTTATCTTTTATTTTGATATCGGATTGAGGATTAGATTTGCTATTAAGATCTTTTACTGTTAAATTTGTAGTAATATTATCAGTGGAGAGTACAACAATTTCGTGTGAATTTTGGGTGGAATTTAACAAGCTTTCTTGCTTTTCGTCCCTTTTATTCATTTTTTCTAATTTATCAGACTTTTTAGTTACTATATCTTTATCACCGTTGTTCTGACTCTCTTCGCTTTTTAAGTTCTGTTTGTCTTTAGAAATAAAAGTGTTTGTAAGGAATTTTTCAGTGTCAGTTACTTCTATAGTCGGTGTAATTATTCGAATAGAAGAATCACTAATTTCATCATTTTCTATGTCATCGCCAACATCGTATAATGAACTCGTACTACTTGAAGAATCAGTTAAATACACTACTTCTGCACCAGTTAATTTTTCTACAGTTTTTAGAGACCAATCTCCTCGTGCTTCACTTACATCCGGTTCCTTTAATTTCGCATCAACTAAAATGCATTGTTGTGGAATAACTTTACGAGTTTTGGTAGCACTTAAGGCGCTTGGTTTAAATGCAACTGTTGATTTACTTTCAAATACTTCATCTTCTAAGTCATCATTATCACTCTTTTTATCGCTTAAATAGGAATGTCGACGTGAAGTTGCAGATGACTCGCTAGATCCTTCCTCGTCTATTACATCTAATCCCCTTGCAATATTTCCACGTTGACTAAACAAATCTTCAGCCAAACCTTTCTTTCGTAGTCTATGCTTGATTTCCCTGTTAATAATTTGTTCGATCTCTGTTCTTATCTCGAGAGAATTTAAATTGGATGGCGATGTCGCCAAATTAAGACTTTGTAAATAACACCTTAGAGACTTTTCTTGCTCTGCGCTTAATGTTTTTGTCTGTTCACATTGAGCAATCTCAAGAGGTATTGTTGTAACTGAAAAAGCTTCAGCAGTTAGATCTTTTGGATGCGTGATATCATGCAAATCATCCGTTTTTTCCCACTCAACGTCTGATTCCGCGTCAGTTATAATAATGTTACTATTGTCTATTATAGGTAAACTTTTTTCATTTTCTGATTGCACATTTGCCTCTTCAGTAATTTCCACAATAACTGGAAATTCATCATTATCAACACTTTTGCTTTTTATATCGTTATTTAATTTTGACTTAATCTTTTTCTTCGCATCTGGAGTTTCCACTACATAAGAAGTAGGCGTATCAATGGGAATTTCCTGAATCAATACACCTTTTTCATTAGGCACAGTTAGCAATTCATTTTGATCTGTTTTTGACACACTTTCTTCTTGGGGTTTAGATGGCTGAATATCACTTAAAGTATTTACAGGAGTATCTTGAATAACATTTGATTTTTCGAGGGTATCTTCAACTATTTTTATTTCGTTTTCGTTGCATAATTCAGATTGGTTATCACATACATCATCTATAGTATCATCTTGACAATCACCAGAATTAATACTTGATGTATCGTTCACATCGCTGTTATTTTTATTCACATTATTCCTATTATTATTTTTATTTTTTCTCTTGTTTTTATTATTTTTACGCCGTTTTGGTTTGTCGGGCATATTACCTTATCACTTCACTGTTATCACTGATATCACGTAATCATAGGCACATAACACAAATGTTCAATCAGTCACAATTCTACACTTCCCGCGGTACCGGTAACTAACGCGTAGGAGTTGCGGTTTCGTCGAGCCGTTACGTATACGCGTCAATGCTAGGGATATCGTGTCGTCTACGTAGATCACGCAAGGGCTTACAGTACGTAGAGCATTTAGTTCGGGTTCGAGGTTAACTAATTTTCTTTTTCGCGAGCGGTCGCCGGCTGCGACAGTCGTGCGCCTGCGCAGCGATTTACTAATAATTATAAATGGGTTGAAGTACACGAGCGCGCGCTGTGGACTTTATTTTTACGCAGAGACGTGTACGCGAGTGGTGCGCGCGCGACGCTCGGTTCTCGACCACGAGGGGAGTCCGCGTCACCGGCCGAACTACACAAACACACGCCGTCTGTATTATCAGCAGACGCGATATAAATCGTTTATTACTAATTAATATTGCACACGCACAGCTTTACCCATTTTAGGGATGAATAACGGAGAGGAACTTAGACTCACAATGGCCCGTGAAACGTATTAGGGAAGGAACGGGACGCAAACAACATTCTAATTAAACTTTACGGACAAAATAGCCCTGATCATAAATAGATGGTGACAAAGTTACTTTAAGGAGTCTACAAATATTTGTAAAAAATTACACATAAAAAATATACGTATTATTGTAACACAAAGAACTACTATTCCACAATTATTTCCTTAGTAAAATGTTATGAAACATGTATTGAAACTTGCTTAGTAACAACGATTATGTAGGTTATATAAAATTAGTTAACTATGCAAAATCACAATATGTATAAATCATAGTATAATATTAGTGACTAATGAAAGGAATTTAATAATTATAATTATAAATTCTACGTATAAACTATCGAAATACTTAATAAAGAGAAATGTGAATACTATTAAACTTTTGAATAAGGTGCAAACGAAGATAAAAGATAAATAAAACGTTATCATTTGATTACTTTGTAAGATAAATTGTGAGTAACACCTTAATATAAATGCAATAAAGTATGTAAATTACAATAGATTTTACATTGAACTGACCACAGAGCTTTATTAAGATTTTTTGCTTGAAATTTTGTTAATAAAATCGTGTAAGTTTATTTTCGTCTAAAGTTCCCTGAATTAAAAATATATATATTTTATTATAAATCTGACGGCAACTTAATAATAAAATTATTGTATATGTTACTCTTTTTATGAAGCTTATAAGAAAAGAGAATCATGTTATGTATAAATCGATACGGTGAATATAAAAAAATGTGAGAAATAACAAAAATAATAACAATTAGATACAAATGATATCTTTTCATTTATAAGTAAAAAAACTAATAGCTGAAAATATGTTATTAACGTTATATTGTAATTTTGTTCTTAAAAGACATTCGGAGGTGACCCAAAACTGTAAAGCAATTGGCAAATACATTACAAATAACATTTGCACATCCTGCCATATGATTGAAACTGTGTGTAGGAAGCGATATAAAGTTTATAACGAGAACTGGCGGGCTAAAAGTAGACTAAATAGCCCCTATGTATCTAGACTTGCAGGTCATCTAGGCTGATTGACCACTTCCACTGGCACAACGTTCAGTGCATGTAGGATGTTACTTGTAGGTAGAAACTAGATCTATGTGGTGGATTAAATGAACAAAATAGTTATATAGGTACTCTGATAATGAACTTTGTATATTTTGTCGATTTTACTGCAAAGTTCTACCTCCAAGGAATATTTAACCTTACATAAATCTTCTTTGATGGCTGTGAAATCCTTAGCTATTCCTTTCAAGTGGCAGGCTTCTAAAATTTTAAGACAAAACTAATCATTAGTTGAACTTAAGTATTGTATTAATTAGGTTTAATTTTATGAAACAAATGGATCAACTGATAAAATCCAATAATTATCTCACCTAATGTACCTAACATTTATGCTATTTTACCGTCAAAATACGTAGGTCTATACGTATCTACCTAATATAAAACATTACTTCATAAATGTTTCTAATTGATATCCACGTCACGAATGATCACATTGTAAATTTATATCGTCACTGATCTAAATTGTATCAATATAAATTCGTTCGCCGAATCCGATATAGGTCAAGCAGACAATCTTTAAAAAGCTCTGGACTACTGGCACTATTTCAGCTACGTATTATGTATATTACTTTATTATTATATAGATATCGCTAATGCTGGTAATTTCTAATACTTTATTGTACTCTGTGTACTGTACACTAGCTACTGTCCGTGGCCATGCGCCGCCTGGTATTAGGTAAATATTTTTACAAAGGACGATACAACGATTTTTTAAAATTGACCTTTCTTTTTGTTTGTAAAAGGATTAAGATAAAACAAACATTCAATGTAAAGTGAAATTTGCCATAATACATGAGTGAAAACCGCATTTAAATCGAATCAGCCGTTTCTGAGATAAGCGGGCACAAACGCACAGACAAACAGACATAAAAATAACTTTACTTTAAATCATTACTCAATAACGATTTATCTCAAATATCTTCGGTTTACCGACAGAAATCAGTTACAAATTTGTTATATATAATAATATTTGCAAACTGTATTGTCATGAGTCATGACTCACTTTTAAGTAACTTTTATTATTAGCCTGCAGAGCAATTTCGAAAACTCACACGGGTTAATGCGATCAAAAGCAACGAGCATTGTAAATCAAGCGTGCAGGGTGACCTTCCAGAAATATCAACTCGATCCCGTTCCTAATCGGACGTCCCGACTTCTGTATGACAATAAAATGCTGATGATATTCGTTTGTGGTGTTGAAAAACAAATAGCAGTTACAGAAGTGCTAAGAATGAAGGTCTCGCCTACTTTACAACAAAAAATATTCTTTGTTAGAGTATGTATAATAACGACCAATAGGTTTTCCAGCGATAATACCAAGTGTGCCATGACCGGACCGGCGGTGATCGTAGCTTCGTTATCATTCATTCATGTAATATTTTTGACACTTGCCAGTACAATTAAGAACATAGCACGATCATAGGAGAGAAAATATAGTGAGAAAAGAATTTCCAATGGTTTTCAGTTACAAATTTTGAGATACACGTACGTATTTATTTTATAGCTCATGTCGATCAAAAAATTTTTCATCATGGATGCAAGTTCCACCGTGAAGATATCATCGTAATAGAAAATCTAAGGTGACAAAGGATGAAACTACAAATTAGCACAGTTATGAGACATCAACATTAAATCCTTAACTCTTCCTCAGTGTAAGAATAGACCTTCTTAAGCAATAATAGGGTATTAATTGGTCGATGATGAAGTAAATAGCAAACGGCAGTTCAAAATCACATTGCATGACATAATCGCCGCATAGATCCAAACTGGTGTGCCAAAAAGTCCCGGCTGATAACTCCGGTGGCGCTTTTTGGCAACCGGTCAAAGAGTTATAAGGTAAACGTGTCGACTGCATGCGTGGACAATGTTTCATAGTTTTTTATAACGCCTATTTGTCCCACTCTTGAACCTACGAATGCTAGTGTTATGTTTTTGGAACGAGATTTCGTTACGTGGCTTATAGTTGAGCGAACTGATAGGTGAGGAGATCGTCAGTCATGACACATTTAGAAAAGGTGTTTTGCCCACATTGAAATATTAAAAAATCAACACTATTACTACTGGTGAATCTGGAATGAAGTGTCTTGTAGAGATCTTGCGGTTATTTGGCTACTGCGCAACCTATTAGATTTTCCCAGTCACAGGCTGAGGAGCACGAGTATTAAGTCTATTTGCAGATAGGTTGCAGACCTATTTGGGGTAACTGTTACGATAAGAACTCAAGAAGCGACTTTATGGCCGCGCATGGATGTAGGACCACAAAATGTGTAGTACGTAGAAATATAGGTAAAATATTATTTAACAATCTCACAAGACTCACGACGCATTTTTTGGCGACGACATGCGTGATAGTTGACGGTTTCCGGTGCACCGTCAACTTGTAGAGTCTCGACCGTCGTGGTTGCTTTTGTTTGTCATTAGCTGCCGTCTCGTGAGTTTTGAAATAAAACAGCTTGATCTTTACCGCGGGCGGGCGCTACTCGGCGAAACCATAATGCACAAATACTAGTAATATTTTAATATTCGTAAGTAAATTTAGTTGGTTTAATATTCGACAGTAATAAGAGTGAAGACTGAGACTTGCTTTTTTATCATATAAAGTTAGCAAACGGGCATGCAGTCCATGGTAGGTGCGTTGCTACCCTTAAGGATGAAAATCTTCGCCTTAAGTGTAAGTATAGCCAGCAACCAGGCCTCTCCAAAACTGAAACGCAATACTTGCTTTACGGGGGTGAAGGTGGCGGTGGTACCTCCCTGGTCGAACTACACGAGTGTAATACTCGTGTAGTTCATATCTAATGCATGTTAGTTCGTATCTGGCAATTAATAATGCATGTTCATAAAGTTACTTTTGAGGACTGGAATGTATGGGTAGCCACACTTTTTTGACCGAAACACAAATTACTTGTAATATACAACTATACGGTAGAAACTGTAGCGGAGCTACCGTCTCGAGTGAACCACATTAACCACACACACGTTCTAACACCTTATAAAGTAAACGTGTTGACTGCATGTGTGAACAATGTTTCATATTTTTAACGCGCTTTTATTAGTATAACAAGTATGCGTGTAAGTATGTATATATGTGCGGATCTACAATATAACGGAATCTTAAATATAATTTACACCGACAATGAGACCTTGCATTGATTTAATATCAAGGACTGGCGACAATAAAATAATTTGGAATCTTCCACGATGAATTTGATTTCATTCGTTATATTTTAAGTTTAATACAGTTTTTATAGTTGCGAATTTTATATTTTTTGCATGTGGTCGAACCCACATAATTCGATCGGGAAGGTGCGACCCCTATAAACCGTTGCAATGCAATTCTTGAGTTTCAGTTTTGAGATGCGTGGTAAACAGCTATAGTAACTTACAAACAAGGCGAACAACTTATTTCAGGGGCAACAACGCATCTGTGGTCAACCTCAAGTACGATTCAACTGTGTTTGGCGTTGATTACAAGTACTAATGTCCTTGAATGGCAGATACTGCTTACTATCAGCTGGTATGTAGGTACAGTTTGCTACTTTAATACTATACAGACTAGTTTACTACCTTTACACTATTAAACAATAATATTCAGATAAGTATCCCAGTTTTGAATTCCCTACGAATGCTAGTGTTATGTAGCTTCAAACGGTTCATTGCAGATGCTGCGTGGGTATTCCTGTAATTGGGTAATCCAGCCGTATTGTGTATATCGTAGCATCGGATGCACGATATATCTAAATGCATGGGTAGGTATATATATATAAGCTCTCGTAATTATCCCTAGTAAATTCACTGCAGGATCAGAATATTAATGGCAAGTAATTAAAATCGAATAACAGTAGTCCAGTGCTTAACGCATTACGAGGGGCTAGGGTTTTCATGACCTTTAATAATTAAAAACCTTAATAAAATTAAATATATCGTGCTTTTCAGTGAAGAAAAAAAAGAAAATCTCAAAAATTTTCAGAAAAATCTTAATTCTGTGAAGTTCACCAACTCAACTAGCGCAGTGGTTTATGAGTTTCATCTTTAGAGGAGATTTATAAATTCTCTATTTATCATGTGCTTTATTCCTTTTACGCAAACAAGTGTAAGAAATAAACAGAAATGATGGCAAGTAAATATTAAGTGTGGAGTAAGCAAACTACATCGTACATTCGTATAATAAATATTCACAAAGAATATAAATACGGTATTTAACATTTAGCAGTAGAATAAACAATACACTTGTACAATTGTTTTCACGCTGATTTAATTAGGCCGACCCTGGGCGGTTGTTCGCATCACAATCAAGCGATCTCACTTGCTAATTCCTAAAACCTATGTCGGGGGGCATGCTGTTGACGCCGTGATCGCGTATTTACTTTGTTTTAGCGAAACATTTTATATAGATAAACAATTTCGAACTTATCTGGATACGCCTGATGTAAAGTCAATCCAGTAAGATGTAGGAATGTAATGTCCTTTCTGACTGAGATGTACCAGTTTTCGCAAAGCAAAAATATTGTTTTTTTTTCATCTAAAGATATGTGTAATCAAACTAATTGACAAAGTTGGAATGGGTATCACGC
Source organism: Polygonus leo (assembly GCA_018250455.1). NCBI lineage: Eukaryota > Metazoa > Arthropoda > Insecta > Lepidoptera > Hesperiidae > Polygonus > Polygonus leo. Next base: position 10,362 of record DWNR01001509.1, read on the forward strand.
ATTAGTAGTTCTGCTACAGTACAATTTTCAGACCCGGCATTTACAGTATTGTTATAAAATTTATTGATGAGATTACGGTGTCTTCGAAGATTGAAGGTCAAAAATTTCTCATTCTAGTATATATTTACAAGTGTTGTTTCAAAGTTTTCAAAGGAACCCTAATACCAACAACTTTTCACGCAAACACACGGCGTACTAGAGCCTCTGTTCAAAATTAGTTTTGTAACTTAAAATAAAAGAAAACTTTCCTCTGAAAAGTGAGCTGCATAGACCTACGTACATCTACACTTCTAAATTTGTATATCTAAAATTAAAGCTCCATATTTACTTTGAAGGTCTCTCCCAGTTTGTGGGCTCTTAAAATTCCAGGAACGGGATTTAAATGGACCTCAATGAAACAGGAACGAAATGAGATTCAAATCGAAACACTAAGACTCAGTCAAACCTGCCATTGTTCTATTGTCTATTCGTTTGTATACAATAAGAAAATCCAAACCATTTTTATTACGCCTCGAACACAGATATAAAAATTACAGTGTAATTTCAGCTACTATTTATTTATTAATTTGTTGTTTGGACCAACGATCTGAACACTAGTTTTATCGTCAAAATACTTTGGAATTGTGTGGAAAAATTGAAAATTGTTATATAGAGTAAAGAAGTGGGAGTGGATCAGACGGAAGCTCGAACGTAAATCTTAAATCCGTGTACGTAGGTATTTTGTTTATTATTCTATCACGCAAAGGCTGATCGGATTCGGATGAGATTTGCATTAACGTGTTATGCATGATTCATTTAAACCGTGACTAGAAATAATAACATTAGACAGGTACGAAATAAAATATTTTTCGTGTAGATTGTAAAGACCAAAAAATATGAATGAGAAATCAGAAGTAAGTACATTGCAAAAGGTAGCTTATTGACTTCAATAAAAGTCCTGGATCGTTGAAAAAACTATTTGATTCAATTTCATCTTTACCATATAAGTTGTCTACGAAAGAGATCCCACCCAATATTACCTAAGATTCCGCTGTCCCCTAGTCCGTCTGTCAATTACATGTGTAAACCTTCTGAACCATTATAGGTGACACGTAACTTTTTACAAAAGTTATAGTACAGTATAATCAATGAGCGCTATTGTTTTTCAAGAGGTTATCTATAAAACTATGTGTCTAATATCTAATTGATCGCGCCATCTGTTTGTCGTCGACACCCTTTGTGTGTCTAATGCGGCACACATTTGTTTTATCGCCTAATATCAAGGGTATAATTGTATATAGAAAATAATAAAATAGTTTATGTGTTAAAGTTGTACAAATAAAAGAATTTTATATGAAAACACATTTAGTATCAATGTCTTGAAATCGATATAAATTATTTGAAAGCGTCAGATAACAGGCACAAAGCAAAATAATGAGTAATATGACATACCTTTAAGTCATACTTATGTAAGTTTAAAACCGCGTTAAATGAAAACCGCTTAGTATACTTAATTTATTTTCACATTTACAATCTGAATTATTGCCTAAAATAAAATACACACAACTATAGTGGCTTGTGGTGTAGAGCCGCAAAACGCGGAAAGTTTTCGTGCTTCGACCCTTTAATGTTTACAACCTACTTTTTCATTCGTGCAATTGCGGAATGTAACAAACAACACAATTTTGCTTTTGTATAGCATGGTATGGCAACTAAAATGCGATTTTTATTCAAGTAACAATTGGTTAACATTTTACTTTATCGCAACTCCATCTGTTGGTACCTACCATCGCCTTTGTCTGCGAGTGTAAGTCACAATTTTTCTATTTAAAAAAAAATCAGTGGCATGGGCGTATAAATATAAATTGAGAATAGCTTATTTTTTAAAGTAAAACAATAATAATGAAATTGTTTACCTACGCTTAAATTATAATGTCCTTACACAAATATACTCGTATTAGTCGAAATCGACTGACTAATTTGTTTGTTTTTATATCTACCGTAAGTTATTTTAACAAAATACGTCTAAAACCAGGCAGTACAACTAGTTCATTTTGAAATATACCAATAAAAACGTTATTTTTTTAATGTACAATCATTGCGCTTACAATACCTACAATAAAATACGTACAACGATAGTGGTTTGTGGTGTGGAGCCGCAAAACGCGGAAAGTTTTTGTGCTTCGACCCTTTGATGTTAACAACCTACTTTTTCGTTTGTGCATTTGCGAAATGTAAAAACAACACAATTTTACCGTCGTATTTCCTTAACTAGGTAATTAGATATGCATGCTAAGCTTGTGCCCGCGGCGCTGCCTCAGTTTGAAGGTAATGTTGAAGGACTTTCCTAATTAGTTAAATTTTTAAACAGGAATTGTGCTTTTCAATATTTACGTTGGCAAGCCGAATATTTTTGAGATAATATTTTTTAACATTACAATGTTGTACCAATAATCCAAAATCGAATTCTTATAATCAAAAATTGTATTTATTGTTTCAAACAATGTATTTAATAAAATTCTGTACATTTTCTTCAAATATTTCAATATCGATTTCTTACGTTTAGTTCTACGTAGTAGGTATCCATATCTCAATGTAAATATTAGTTGAGTCGAGTTTAGTTTCGTTTTGTTTCAACTAATAACAGAAAATGTATGCTTAACCTTTATTTATTTGTATGTACTTTATGTAGTAGGTACAGTAACATGAACGAAAATTCAACATATTTCTCATTTGCGTGTACGGTATTATAATTAAAATAATTTAACTTGGTAATAAAGGTCACATTATAAATATGTTAAACTGACTGACCTAAGTTTCCAAGTGACTAACTATAGATATACAATATTATATTTAGAACAAACAATCATATTATTGTATTCAAATTTGCGCAAACACCCCTGAAATAACTACTTAAACAAATTTAATACACTCCGACAATTAACTTCAAATCTAGAAACGTTCTTCAAGAGAAGAAATTTAAAATCACTTTTAGCCACTTGTAGCACTTGTTATAAATTATACGGAATATTATTCATCATTATACGAACTACTCAACTTTATGGTGTCGATTTAAGATATCAGTTACGCGCACATTGTAAAAATTCACTCATTATTTTCCCAAAAGCTTCCAAAGAAGTATGACTTCTAAAATTATAATGTGGTGTAGTAAAATTGTCGTAATATAGAGCAGAGACGCAATTATACGTTTTATTACAACATTTGCAAGCTGTATGTAGAATTACGTTACTGTTCTGGGGTAATGTACAGCATACATATTAACGGACACCCAAATTCCAACTTGGTATAGTTTCGCTTTACAAACTGGGTCATGAACAACGATAAGTGATTTTATTGTTACATAATTGTATTTTCTTTAATTAAATTAATATTTTACAGCATCTTTTTCACTTTAACGTAACGAAAAGTAGAAAATTATACTTATGATATTAAATTTGAGTTTGTATTTATACCTAAACCAAAATAGGTATAAAATAATTTTACAACAACTTGAAATATCAATCTTCGGATCAAAACACATATGCACATAGTATTATGTAGTATGTACGTATTTATCTAATATCACCATGAATAAAAATAAAATAACTAAATCATACATACAATAAAATGACAAGTAAAAAGAGTACAGGGGCATACTTTAATCCTGATATGAATCTCTCCCAACAAATCTGCAAGAAGAAATTTGTCAGGAAAAAAGTTAATTTAAATTAGAGGCTAAGCTAATGTTTAAGATATAAGACTAGAAAATACTCCAATCGTAAACAAGGTCTAGCAAAAACAATATTATTATGTACGCCGCTGGATCATGACATTGAAATTTGCAGTAAGAATACCTACGATATTGTCTAAGAATATACGATTACGTTGCATTTAGTAATTCGCATTCGCTATGACCGCCATTTCCCGCTCAATGAACGAAGTTGCGTCATTGCATTTTATGTGCTATCAATTTTTCCGCTTGGCTTCGGTCGCGTGCGCTATTACACATTTTTAATTATTATTCTAGGATCCTGCATGTTTTCAGTATAAAAAAAACTCTGTATTTATTTTCTCTGCATTAGTAAGCTCTGTATTTATCATATTAGCAAATATTATTGGACGTGTGATGCCGGCCAGTTAAAAATAATAGCAGCACTCCCTTTCTTCCCGTGGATGTTGTAAGAAAAGACAATGGCAGCTCCAGGAGACGGACAGCAGCGTCCTAACATATATTCATACTATCTGCTACGACACACGTACTACATACACGTAGCGTGGCGACTAGAGCAAAAAATATCAGTCAGGGGTAAACCACTAGATTCAGAGGGCAGAGGAGCGGTTTGACTGGCGCATGATTTTTAATTTAAAAAACCATGAAAATAAACAATGCATACCTAAGTTTTTAGCTAGATAAATTGTAGTACATATATTATATACTAGCTGTGCCCGCGGCTTCGCCCGCTTTCCCCCCCCCCCCCCTTTTTAGGGGTTGAATTTTTTTGGCCTAAAACCTGGCCGGGGGCCTTCTCAACAGATTAGTCAAGTTGGGCAAAAAAACCCTAAAACC
>DWNR01001510.1:0-14900 GCA_018250455.1 Polygonus leo
GGATGGTTACTGATGTCCATGGGCGACAGTGGCCACTTACCATCAGGTGGACTGCATGCTCGTTTGCTGCCTTTACACAATAAAAAAATAAATAAATAAAAAAAAATGGGCATGCATTTCACGCCGTAATTTAGCATAGAAGTAACATAAGGTATAAAATATCAATGTAGATAACTTGATGATCATTTAAAGCAATTAAATACCTTTTCAATATTCTTGAAATCACGAAATAAATTAGTTCTCGTTTTATTAATCTCTTATCCAAATACAAACAATATTTAAAACAAAGCTAACATATCGAGATATAAAATATCAATGTAGATAAGAAGATGATCATTAAAAGGAATTAAATACCTATTTCATATTCTTCAGCCATACTAGAAAATCAATAAATTTTCGAACTATTCTTTCGCGTGTTATCAATATATTATTCAAATGCAAAGAATATTTAAAACAAGTTTAAACCACAAAGGACGTTAACAAATCTATAGACAACTGTAAGGTTTCTTAATTTAGCAAAGCCGCGTTCTACTTTATGCCACAAAGCTTAAGTCCCTGAGACGGCTTAGTAGATAATTCTGAAACAAAACCCTCGACGAATAATCATTTCACCCTCTTTAATTATTAATACACCGTTGAGAGTCGAGATTACAGTATTAAAGAAAGTGTAATGGGATTTTTGATGACGGTCACTGCCATTTCCAGTTAGTCTGTTAATGTGGTTACTAACAGGTCCTTATCTGAAAGGCATTGAATGTGTAATTGCCTGAAACGCATTAAGTACTTACTAGAATATAACCCTTTAACGGACCTCGAAATGTTAATCTGTGAAATGATCATTTGTTTTTATTGAATCATTTTTTTTTCTCTTTTAGCTGCAATCAACGGACATTTTGAATTCATGGAAAATTACCCAACGGAAAATACTACATATAAACTAACAATCTAAAAGTATTAAATGTATATAATTAGTATATATAGGTATTGCGACACAGTTTATGTGCGACATACACCAACATCATTCTGAATATTTATGCCAGACAAATATACATGAAAGTAAATAAATAAATCAATATAGCAATTATTATTATGTTATACGTGTTAATATAATTTCATACATATTTTACAAATTAACGTAGTATTCCCGGACTCATTAATGTTATAATTATATAAATAAAATATAAACTTATTCTTAATTGTAAACTGTATAAATGTAATTATGAAAACGGCATTTAAAGAAATAAGAAGAATTATAAAGAAAAATTTCAACTCCTGTACCAACGGACCGAATACATATCCTGAAATTGAGATTGAATGAACTTTTTCAATAACTCTGAACGTAATATACGCGGAATGATCGCCTCCATTTCTTTTCAGCCTTTCTGCTACTGAAATACGATTTTTGATTAAGAATATTTGAATTTGAAAAACGAATTGTTTGAGACTTGGGTTAGCAGTCGATGTTTCGAAATTAATTTTTGCTTTTGGAATATTGAATATTGATGCGTTCGTTTAATGCAGCAAACGTTTAAATTTACTTGTATTTTCTTTAGTCTTTATTGAATTAATTTTAAAATGCCCAATATATTGGCCTTGATAGAAGATGATATTTAAATATATTTTTCTTTCTATTTAATACAAATTGAACTCCTGAAGGTAACCTTAAACGCTTAGTTATTTTGTCAAAAACTAATCAGTTAATTTGTTAAAAAAAACGAATATAATATTTAGAACAGAAATAGACGAATGAAAAATGAAGCCATTTCAGGTAAGTCTGCAAGGACAACAGATGAAGTGTTACTAAAAATAGCTTTCTAGATGAGAACGGCTACTACCCATGTTCTGAGAGCATTTCGTCAGAAATTGATTAAAAAATTTGGAAAATTTAATTCCAGCTCTAAATTCCTACATACCCATTTTCTATAAAGCCTTTATATTATCGTACAACAGACAACATTTTTAATCAAAAGCACGGCTCAACCTTGCCCGTAATTTTTCACACTTCCCGCGAATTTCCCACGTGGAAAATCTAGAAAATTCGTTACGATGGAGGTCGATCACCCGAAGTTTGGGCGTCCGCGGGCTTATTACAGTGTAATTTAATGTTTTTTCTACGGAGGTTTTTTTCGTACGGTGTTTTTACTGCTGCCAGTCACGGCAGTATCGACCGCACGGTGACTCGCAATGCTCACGACTTTGTTTTGACGTTCCCAAATGATTATAATATTTTTGTTTATGGTTTTGGATGATCTGTGGAGCTGTGGAAGGAAGGAAAGGATATTCTATAGAAAACATATTCAATTGTTAAATACGTAATCAGGTAGGTCATAAAAATATGTTTTTGGCTAGTATTAGTTGTTTATGAAATTAATATATACTATAGTATACTCAATTGATACTTTTGTGAATATATTTATATTATTCCTTACAAATCGCGAAAACTGTATATAACAATATACGATGTCATATGGCAACGGATTTTCTAATTTTTATCGTTTCTGTAGCATGCTTAAGAAAGCAAATTTCATTTTTTTTATTGCTCTGTAAGTCTATATATTTATATATTTACACCATTTATACTTTTTATATTATTTCTAGGTACCTACTGACTGAAATTCTGTGTCCCATTGACATAACATTTTGTCTATTCTACTGCTGGCAGGTAACTTACATTACATAATGTAATGCTAGCTCAATACACGATCCAACATGGCGGCGCGACAAATTGCCGGCCAGCCGGACCGGACCTGCCCAGATGAGCGCTCGTAAATCTTACTATTAAACCTGTGTCCGCGATTAGTCGATGATTTAAGTCATGCGAGCTTCGTAAAAGAGGATATTTGAATTTTCTGCATGCTTTGTACATGTATGTATGTAGGTATTTTTATTTGATACTAGCTGACCCAACAGGCGTTATCCTGTCTAACTATTAATATTGTTAGTATAAAACTTATGTTGTTTAACTAACTTGACTAACGTAACCTAATTAACTATAACTAACTTAACTATGGTTACAATACAAAAGTTAATGTGATCGATAAGATTTCTATTTAAATTTTTAGTTTTCCACGCAATTTTCTCAAGTTTAATAAGAACCATGTTCTTACAATAACAAATGCAACAAAAAAGAATTAGCGAAATCCAACCGTTCACGCGTGATGCCTTGACTAAGGAAAATAAAGATTTATTCATTCCTACTACTATACATTATCTTTCATATTTATAGTTTCTAAAAAAATGTTTGTCACATTTTCAGATATTTCTTCGACGAATGAACAGTTCTATTTAATTAGCTCTATTGACAAAATATTTTATTTTCATTTAAAACGTTTAAAAAATATTTGTGTTCATTCCTATGTAATTTTTATATTACTAACGAGCCTGCACATGCAAATTTATTTTAAGACTTTTTTGTTATGACTTCACGTATTTTGCGCATTAACAGTTTAATATTTAACATTACGCGCGTAAAAGACATAACCTCAATGAAAAAAAAAACAAGAATTTAAATATTATTCTATTTTTAAATATTTTTAAAATGCGCACACCCGCACCGCTTATAACACGTGCCTCGCCTACTGTCAACCCGTGCCATGCACGCGCTATAGACATTAGTCCCGGCTCTGTCTGTACCTGCTGGCTTATTCACGTATTTACAGCGCCCGCCGGTTTAATTTCCAAACGATTACTCATTGTATTCCCGTTACTGACACCCGATGTACCGATTTTTAAGCTGTTTTTAAGCAATTAGGCGCTCTGTCCGATTCGGGTGTTGTCACACCAATAGTTGGAAGTGGGAAGTGCGATGCGAATTGTTTAACTAAGTATTAAAAAGTAAGATAATAAGGAAAGTACTGAAAAGATGTTTGACGGTTTCTTATCTATATAATAATTATTTATGTATGGTAGGTACGTAAATTAAAAAAAAATGAATAGCTATTTATGAACTAACATAAGTTTATTAATTAAATAGCATTTACATTCATATATTTTTAAATATTATATCCTTGTATCTACTTCAATAGAAATCTCAACAAGACTGACCAGGAGTAAAAACTTATTTATTAGAATTACAATTAAAGTATAACAGTGCGTTTACTTTGCCCAACTGTTGTAATAGCGTATAAATACTACGGAAATCATAGCGGATTCAGTCTCATAGCGATATACTATAAGATCCAATAGCTCTTTCAAACGTACGCTGAGTGACCTAAAGCTTTCGAATAAGGTCTACAATGCAAGTTTGGAAAATTTACAAAAAATGTTCTAAATACATAATCAACGCACACAACGTGTTTCTAACGCAGCTTTCTATAGCCGATCGCCTGTACTCTAACAAGTACCGCACATTGGGGGGTGCCTTCGCATTTTGAAAACGGGTTTTCGTTGTGTTTTTGGCGATGGCACGCAATTTCCATTACACGCAACGTGCAATGACTAATAAATGACGCTCAGCTGATGGCATGGGTGACGGTGACGGTGACGGCACTTCGTGTAAAACCGTTTAGTTGAGCCGCTTTTGGAAATGTATAAAGTAATGTTTGATTCTTAAAGGAAAGTTTTGAATGGTTACGCGTCGGATAGATTTCAAATGTGGCATATTTATGTGGGATTATTGAAACAATATTTTGGAGGGTGAAATGCGTTAAGCTATTGTTTTTTCTTTCCTTGCTCCTCAATAGGCGTCCCATTCTGTGTTATACTAACATGTGTATACTATTATCACAGTGCATAGTCATCTTTGGACTCTGGCGCTTATGGACATAATCAATCTTAAATAAGATCTATTTAGGGTCGAACATATTTTGTTTAGGCAAATTTTTACTTTAGACTAAGATATTCGATGTGTATTTAATTATGAGCGGCATATACATCTCGTCAACCAAAACATGAATTGTTACGAACAATACCGATTGTTATGAATCGGTATTGTTCGTAACAATTCATGTTTAATACGGAACAATTAATACGGAAGAGGTGAGGATGAGGGCGGCGGTACTACTACATGAGTATGAATTAAACGTCTTACGTCATTTCGACAGTTTTACACCAAGTTCAACGGAACACTATAAAGCTCTCTCAATTTATATCTCATTCAACTTAATATACTACTCTTCAAGTGTTTAGTCTTTTATGAGAATATTTTCTAATAAGTAACATATACACTTCTTTCGCATACTTGGTAAGTGTTTAATATTTCCCAAAGTGGGTCACGCCCACCTGCGTCCCTGTTTACGACGGTGCGTATGAGGCCGTTACCGCCTTCCTGAGGTCGGTTATGACATATGGGTAACATGTAATTTCAGGGTTCCGTACGATCTAGGAAACCTTAAGGTGACTTGTATGTCTATCTGGCCACGGACAATTTATTATGAATCTACAGAAGAATTGGGTGATTCAAACATTACATTACTTATATTACATACATTATTACATTAATACAGTGTTTGCTTTTAAGGAGCAAATCAGGTAATTAAAAATTTGTGTATAATAATTATACAATGACATATATTACATCCGAAAAATATATGTAAAATAAAAAAAAAATAGTTTTTACTAATTGATTTCGGCTTAGCATTTATTCGCCAAACGAGAAGGAACTTCGTTTAAAAACTCCTAGAGCAATTGAGATAAAATCCTACTCCGCAATATTTCATTCCATCATAAGTAGCTGCCTGCGATTCATTTTTCAGGTCGTAGCGAACGACCTAACTTTTCATCTCGAGGAAGGAGGTCAAAGTGTGTTCGAGCTTATAGAAGGCTTCACGCCGAGAAAAACCCGTACTAATCAGGGCAGGTAAAGCTCCTTTTCGAGCTTGCCAATATTGCGACACCTTATTAGGGAACCCATAACAGGAGACCAAAGGTTATAGTAGAAGGGTACTACTATAATTTATGCAAAGGTGCCCTCATCCTTTCAAAGGATCGAAGGAAAACGACAGAAGGTGCTTTGGAGTGCTCCAGATGAGTGAATAAAGGGAAAATGTAGCTTCAAGGATAAAATTTTAAGACGGCTCGAAGAATATGATCCTTGACTTTTGATAAAAACGAAAGTTATTGAAAAGCAGTCGATACTTCGTCGATAAGTATGTCATCTTTTTTCTAATATAGTAGCTTCTCTTCCACGGAGTGGACGGGTCTGCAGTTGAAGTGAAGATATTTAAATTATACTTGATGGTATTTAAATAGTCTTAATATGGAAATGCCTTAAGAATTGAGTATTTTGAGGGTGGCGATGGTATCATTCAGTCGAAGTGTACGCGGTACCACCAACAGAATATCGTTTTATTCGTGATAGGAAATAAAAGCAATAGAAATTCTATTTAGATATATACGAGTACATGAACGAGTAAAGAAAAATAATATAAACAACAACGTTAACAATTTTTCTATTAAGGTCAAGCAATTCTCTTCTAACGGAAAGTTTAAAATGAAACATTCCCTAGCGCTCCTTACATAATACAGTTCGGAACAGTTGTCAAAGAGATGCAAGTGAAAGGCGTTTATGAAGAGAGCCATTAAAATGCCGCATGTCCACAATAGAACAATGACACGACTGTAAGCCCATTTTCAGCATAAAGCACGCTTTTAAATACCTTTTAAAGTCCTCGATCTCTCTCTTCGTTCTACGTTGGTATGAAATGTTTTAAACATAAGGTAAATATAACGAATATTTTAAAATTGGTTTTACGTTGTTGATGATATTAAGAGAGAATGTTTAGTGAATATTATATTACAAAATTATCGTTAATCTCCTATATTATCACAAGGAGAGGGTCTGTAGACCAGTAGTCCAATATTATTACTAGGGGTCCCAGACAGACGCTGTTATGCCAAGAAAATACATTTCTACACAAAGTATCACATACAGAACAAAAGATGTATCATTTAAGCTTCGAATAGAATCAGACATAATAAAAAAATACGGAAACGATCGAATGTATTCTGAGATTTGTACGAACATAGGGACACGTTCTTTTTTAAATCTATACTACATATAATAAATCTGTAGAAGGGTCAATTCTGTACACTGAAAATATTGAATAAATAAATAGCAGGGGTTGTTACTGTTCGTTCGTTCGTTACGGGTCGTTCTTATTGGAATTAATATAATATTGTATGGTAAAAATGAAAAAAATAAACTATCCACGCGGAGACCGACATCCGCGCGGACGGAGTCGCGGGCGGAAGCTAGTTATTAATATATTATTTAACTTTAAAACGTGTTTAAACGTTAAAGCATTATGTAATGTTAAACGTTATTAAATACATAAAATAATTTATATAATGGAGTAACCGATAGCGATATAACGAGTAAAATATTTGTTATCAAAGTTTACACCAATTTTTATAGTCCGTATAAGTACCTATCCTAAAATGTGTACCAAAACACTGTTCAGACGGAGCGCTGCGAGACGGGATGGCGTCAGGAAATTGATGAGACGGCTAAGAGTTTTACGACGGACCATGTTCAACTTTATATCCAATTTAAAAAGTCGTATATTAAGATGTTCTTGTAGTATTTGTCAGTGCTGATGCAGTTGAGTGTTTTGATCGTTATGAAGTAAACTGTTTTCTGTGTATTTACTTTTGTTTTTAGCGATTAATTTAGACATTTTGCCAGGTGACAATAATGTATTTGTGTAGTTCAACCGGGGATGTACCACCGCCTTCCTCATAATCCTCCGTGAAGCAGTTTATTGTGTTTCGGTTTGGAGAGGCGTGGTTCCCGGCTACACTTACAAACGAGGCGAACATCTTAACATGCGAGAAATAACATATTATTTCCAACAAAGTTTCTTATATAAATGGAAATCAAAAGTCATTTAGTCAATGTTGGTTTGTTTAGAAAGTCAAGCAGACTACTACTTCTTTGTAAGAAACTCTATGGCAGAGGCAGAGAGGCAAAAGAAACAAGTTAGAAGATGCTATCTTTTATAATTTAAAATAAAGCTAGGTGCTTAAAATAACTCTTTATTATTAAAATATGTTAAATATATCTCAAGGAATAAAAGCATATCAAATAAATAATCGTATTTATAAGATTCGCGCCTTTTTAACTGTCCTGAGCCAGGAATTTGGTTACTTCCTATGTAGTATATTACATACACTCCAACTTTATATCTACTACAATAAATAGAGATCTGTTCTAAAGCGTCTCAGGAAACTGGTTACTTATATGTTGTATATTACATACATTACAACTTTCTATATACTACTATATACTAAAATACATAGATTTCGACAAGAAATAGCACATCATCAGAACACCCCTTCGATAATAGTAGCTATCAACGCCCGAACAACAATTGCGATAAATTAGCAGCAATATCGCCGCTTGGCTATTTGCGCCGCACTATACGCTACCGATTACACCACTAATCATCTTATTCTTTGCACACGTATATACATATATGTTTATACAAATAATATAAAACTGAAGAGTTTGTTTGAATGCGCTTATCTCAGGCACTACTGGTTCGAATTGAAACATTCTTTTTGAAACATTTCATTAAAACAGGAACGGAGTAACGAAAAATGTTGGAAAAATGGGGAAAATTTGACTCACTCTCTTTTATATGACGCAAACGAAGTTGCGCGGGTCAGCTAGTATAACATATAATATGTGCTATGTTGTAATAGTAATTGTAACTCGCCAATGTGTGTATACATACATTTTGAGGAAAATTAACATGAGAGCTAGAGAAGCAATTGTTAGATTTAACGTTTGTCTAGTTTGTCGTTTGTCCATGTGTTTATATTCGGATCACTAAATTATTATGACACTGTTGTATTGTTAATGGTCTTACCTAAATTTTGTTACATATCTCGCCTTGATACGATGTCTAGAAGCCGAGTTAGAGATATTGAGAATGACGCTTTTATATCCGAGATATCTTTATACACCCAATTTCGAAATTCACAGAGATAAAGTTGCAGTGAAAAATAAACATACATAAATTGAATTAAATCTAACAGTTTACGTATATGAATACGGGTTATATGACAAAAATTCAAGGGTCTATCCATTATTTTCAGCAATAAATAAGCGGCTATATTATCGCGTCTGCGACCCTCGTTATTGCTTACGACAACATTAATCGATTTAGGTAATCCTAAGGGCGCGTTAGGCACACATGTGGCTATAAGCTTATCAGAGACCAATAATTCGCTTAAACATAAATACTGTTAAAATAAATACGATTATTTTTCATGTCTGAAATTAAAAAAGAGTTTTATCAACCAGAACGAAACAATAAAAACGAACGAAAGACAAAGTGCATTCGAAAAGCAATCAATAAGTCATCACGGCTTTTTTTCTTTCTTTGCATGCAGTCCATCTGATGACAAGTGGTCACTACCACTTAGTAAGGGCCAGTAATCATCCCCATTTTGATTGATCATAGACGCGTTGCTACCCCTGAGGACTAAGATGTTCGCCTCGTGTACAAGTGTAGCGCGCAACCACGCCTCTCCAAACCTGCTTCACAAAAAGAAAATAGAGTATACGCTATGTGATTGTATATAATATATAATTCACAAAATACAGGACCTCCTGATACGTTACTGAATTTCATAATCCTTTTAACAACTGCTTTTATATTACTTATTTATTTCAATTTTATTTTCTTGGATCTCTCCATCTATTTTTAAAATAAAGATTGAAATGTAGTTCAAATGGAAATAAATGACGAACAAATTTTATACACGCCCACATCAGGACATTATGAAGACTTTTTTAGAATTGAAAAGAGTAGATTTCAAGAAAATATATTCTAAAGATTTTTCCTAAGGACGTTAGGATAAATCTCGGATATTTTTCTAAAGCTTTTTAGAAAGGCAGAACACAAAAGATGCGACAAATCCGCGCGCAGACTTAGACACACAATGACATTGTTGGAAACTCTTTAATTGAACCTTGAAGACGTCCAGCCAGGAAGACCCCTGCACGAGGCACGGGTAAGGGAACTTAGGAACACCGATCGGAGGCAAATGAGGCGTTACGGGTCAACTTTGGGTGGTGCTACGCTTGATCGGTCCCTGGCTCGGAGCGATAAGTTCCCCATAAGTTATTTCAGCTAAGTACGTTGACGCAGGATGCTTTGTAAAGAAATTTCCGAACGGGATTCCGGTAAGTGGTACTGAATGCTCGTGGCTGTGCCTTTCACCTTTTAGCAGCGATGAAGTTTTGTGCAAAGAAAATTTGTGTGCACCTTGAGAATACAATAAATAATAATGCAAAGTAAAATAATGCATAGACTAATTTAAGAGTGATAATAAAACTTTGTATACTCACAGCTCCCCATTAGGATTTACACAAGATAAATACCACAGAATAAATACTGTTTGTATTTTACCAGGTGCTCGAACTCGTTTAGTTCGACCGGGGAGGTACCACCGCCACCCGGGGAGGTAAACCTATATACGAGGCGAACATCTCAGTTCACAGGGGTGGCAACGCATCTGTGATCAAACTTATGATGATGACTGATGTCCATGGGCGGCAATGACCACTTACAATCAGGTGGACTTCATGCTCGTTTGCTAACTTTATACGATAAAAAAATAACATTCAAATATCTGTCTTGCCAGGAACCGAACCCGGGACTATGCGTGTCATGTATAATTCGGAACACTCCTGTGGTTAACCTCATATATTGTACTTGGTTTATTACAACCCTAAGTACGATTGTAATTGTGATTGACATTGATTGTAGAATTTAACACGTCTTTATGACTCAGGGTAGAAGTCAGTGCTACTACGAGTTCTGTACTCAAGAATACAATTCATCAGTTGGGATACAAGCTCGTTTGCTACCTTTATACGATAATAAAGGATAGCTGATAACCACAAATCTCCAAAGTCCGTAGACTCCAACAGTACCAACATAGACATTTTTAGCCAACCCCAAGTAAAATTAAATCGTATCAGATGTTAGCCACATGTTCAATGATGTCCCTGGACAAAGATGTTCGCCTCGTGTGCCTACTTTATATAATAAAAAGTTACATACATAGGGTGTTTATTTAATGACAATAAAACTTCTACCAAATACGTATAAAATTGTAGCACCTTTTATTTTTTAAATTTATTTTGAACAGCCACAGCATTTTACAAACGTAACAACAGAGCTCCCGAATCGCTAACGAACAAAACTGCGACACAAAGCAATTGTTTGGAACGAACATAACAGATTGCGTAACAAAGTTCCAGCTAACTACGGATCACGAGCTTAAAGCTCTCCACTGAGGTGAAAGCTCGTAGTCTGCAACGCGACCTCAGTTTCGTACTCGTTTATCGCTAAGCGAAACTTTGTTCGAAATCGTTTCAATTAATGTTATTTTACATGCCAGTGATATGTTCCTGTCTCATGATCGGCGGGAAGCGAATAAAGCATTTTGTTTCTATATCGTATACACGAACAAAATACTCGCTTTATTCGCTCTATAGACAATTAATGTAATTTATGCGTCAGTCTCTTTAGACTAACTGCTGGATACAGACCTCACCTAATTGGATTTCCTGTGCCTTAATCTAGCATTTTTTCATCTTATGAGTACCCGTGTGACCCGTGTTACTTTGGTCTAATGAGTCTAATCTAAAGTACACCCGATGCTAAGTCGTCACTGAAGTCTATGAAAATTAATCAATCGCAAATACGTTTCTCCTACCCGAGATCAACCATATCCGTTGCTACCTCTGAGGACTATCTTGTTTGCCTTGGTTTACCCCTTTTTAATTTTAACTATGTAAGATGTTTATTGAAATAATTACATTTTCATCTTAAATTACTCATTATGTTATACAATATACATATCATCATTTATTTTATGCCCAGAACGCCAATGCTACTTTCTAATAAGACAAGAGTAATAAAAGAATTTAAATGCGTTAAATCCTTAAACAGATGATGAAACAATGAAACGTCGAAATTAAATTAATATTTTTCTATCCTTTACTCAGTAATTTCATTCAGTATAATAATAAAATCCATTTTAGGCTAAACGTTTAGTAATTCAAATGTAACGAGACCTTCCCAACGACCCACTTTGTTCAGATCGGCAGGATTTGCAGCGCACTTATTTAATTTTAAGGCCACGTGCAACTCCGCCTTATATGTTTTACAGCTGAATCCCGTGTAATTCGGCGGGAATTAAAATAAGGACGCCATCTTGCAAAGTTCTTCGGAGGCATTCGTAGGGTTGTCACTTGTTCTCGCTTTAATATTTTCTTGGTAGTCAGATCAGTTAATATACCCACTTAATTTGTACTTAACGCTTGCAAATGTGGTAGATTGTTAATATACTCAAATCAATTGTTCAATATTATGCTTGAAAATTCGCTTAATTGATGTCTAGGTAGACCTACGTACCTACGTCTAGGAAGCCAAAATCTTAGGTATGATATAAAAGGTATAAGTGTTATAAAAAAAATTATCAATCTACATAACAATATAAATTTGATATACGAAAGCTATAATTGACGCGACGACTCATATGACATCAACCTACAATTACCAAGTAATATTAAGATTATTTGTTTTAAAGACAAGAAAGTGACAACCCTAACCGTAATGAGCGACGTACGACGTCGACGTTCGACTAAATGCGTAATGCTTAAGAAAATTTTCCACACATCCGTCTCTCGCAAATGAGCCTTTTAGCCAAAGATTGCTCGAAGGAACCGTTTCATTAGAGCGGGCTCTACATACGTATCGTGTAATTAAAGTGCGAACAAATTCACTATAACACCGAGCACTTTTGTGTAACTTACTTTTATAGTAAGTTGAATAAAAAGTTATGGTACTGGCTGAATTGTCACTTTATTTGCAGATTTGTTGCAGTATATGTGATGATTTGAACTCCTTGCTTCCATTGTTCTAGCCTTGTTAATTGCATTGTGACGATAAATTTTGTTTAACAAAGAGTTTAAGGTACAGTTATGGACATTTTTGTAAAATTATGGTATGATGGTATTACTGTCATACATCTTTCTGCTTTATATTAGCTGTGCTAATGGTGTCTTGTAATTAAAATGAAATGAAAGTATGCAAAAATAATTTTCAAACAACAACACAATTTTAAAACATGACAGTAATTGGGGTGCGTACAACAATATTTTAAACTAAGTATAATCATTAATGTATATATCATTTATGTCTTTATGAAATGTAGATCACACATACAACTTAATTAAATGATTGCCATTAGAAACGACATCTTTGATTTATTTGAGATAGTTTACTTGTTAATGGAATGGCCAGTAAAATGTTATATTATATATATAGTTACCTACATAAATAACACAATAATAAAATCTTTTCATGAAATTAAAAGTTTTCTCCCTGTTTACTTTTAGTTGAAATAGTCGCTCTTTAATGTTATATAATAAATTGGTCAAATCCATTTGTCTCCGGAAAACAAGCAGAACCTGTGACTCAGTGAACGGGTGACCTAAATAGTTCACCCATTTCTTTCCCTCAGAGGAAACCGGACGCGACATCGGAACTGGCTCGTCGCGACACCGTGACGGGGACGACACGGCGCCGACGTCTTAAGGAAAATATTGAATGAATTATGCTGAATTAACTTAAGTTTTCTTACCGCACATGAAGGGAATATTTTTTCTTTTTGAGAAAAGTGGATTAATAGACTATTTACTCAACGAACAGAGAGTAATGTTGACATTATCCTAAGTCTTATCTAAATAATACATAGCAAATATATCGTTTTCACATGCTCGTATGCTAGGCCACGCTTTTTTATATAATGGAAGTAGCAAATGAATATAGGTTTCCCATAACTGAGACAACATTAAGTAGAATTGTTTAAATATTTTTCTTCCAGTTTGTATAAGTTTAATTATATCAGTATAATATCGACAATCTCAGTTCATCCGAAATTTGTAGACATAAAAATCCACAAATCACTTTTTTATTTTAGTTATCTCTCGAAATAATTTGTCTCACGTAGAAATTTCAAATTACAAATGTCCTGGAAAATTACAAATCTTATTAAATAACTTAGTTAAATTATTATTAAGAACATCTTACTAAACGAACGTTCAAAACTACTGATAGTCGATTATATTACAAAGGCGTCACTCGGTGATGTACTTTTAATAGTGCAGACATTAAGGGTCGCTCATGCAAATTGCCACCCGCGAGACGCCATCTATCATCACACGTCACATTCGTCTGGTTTGAAGCTACTCTCAAATATAAACTACTAGCTGACCCGATAAACGCTTTTCTGCCATATAAATTACTATAGTTTTTGCAGTACACGCCGAAACCTGACAAATTTTCGTTACCTTTATTGAAATTTTCATTAAAAAATTAGGAATTCCTATTTTTTTGGAATTCAAATATGGCCTATGCTAGTTGTTGATAATGTAGGTTTCTATCGATTAATGAATTTTGAAAATCGAATGAGTAGGTTTTTTTTTTAATTTATTCAATACAAACAAACAAATCTTTCCTCCGTTTAGACGTATTTACCACCACTACCACCTAATATTATTAATGTTTTAATATGTATGTTTGTTACTTAATAGCGCAAATACGGCGGAATTTAGAACATTTTACTAAATGAACCTTCAAAACTACTGTTACACGATTAGATTACAAACGCATCACTCGGTGATGTACTGTTAACAGTGTAGCCATTAAGGGTCGCTCATGCAAATTGCCACCCGCGAGACGCCATCTATCATCACACGTCACACTCGTCTGGTTTGAGGCTTCTCACAAATATACACGTTGTCTGGTTTGAGGCTTTTTTATTGTATAAACGTAGCAAACGAGCATGCAGTCCACCTGATGATAAGTTGTCACTGCCACTCATGAACATTAGTAGTCTTCCCCAAGTAGGATTGACCCAAGGTTGACCATAACCTT
>DWNR01001511.1:0-14898 GCA_018250455.1 Polygonus leo
CGTGTTCTGTTATCGATCCTAAGTATCCCCAGCTAACTTTTTTTTGAAAATCTTCCATGTACAGACTTTCTACCCTCTTTAGCTTTATTATATGTATAGATAATATTTTAACTTTTTATATATATATATTTCTCTCATGGACAAGTTATCCTTGGATCGCTACACTGATGCCTTCAAATTCAGACACTGATTCATTCCATCCTGAGGTCGTTACCATGTGCTATTGTTCTTATTTTTTGTGTTCAAGTTTCTTAAGTACAAATCTATGTCTCGAAAGTTTTATATTATGTTTGAACAGACGTGGGCTATTAGTCAATGTAGATAGATACTATTAAAGACTTAAAATCTACGTGTAGAAGGCATGGATGATATGAACGTTCTATGGCAGCATGTAGACGTGTAGATAACGTCAAATTTATGTATGGACGAGACAAGTTTAATGTAAATAAGTTTTCTATATACTAGTGATTTTGATTTCGAAATAAATTGTTTTAATTAACAATAATTCGATTATTTACGTATATCGAGCAATAATATAATAAAAATATTTTAAGCGGTTTAAAAATTACTACCTTCCAGTGTATATTTTTAATGTAAATAAACAGGCATTTATCTCTTTAAAGTAATTAATATGGTGACAATCTAATATGAGTTGTGAAATTTTTTAAACGTGTTAATAATTATGACACTAAAATGCTCTATTTACAAACTTATTGTATAGTTTCGTTATAGGAAGGCAGTAATAAGTATTATCACCCAAGCGTTGAAAACTCACCTAGATAAGTATAAAGTCAGTTAATTAACACAAATACTATTTACATCTATTTACACTTTTGGATTAACCTCATCAGCAGCAAGTATGTCAAATATATTCATATTTGCAACATGGTAAATAATGTCTAAGTAAGTCTAACATAACATCTAATTCTAGCGGTCTGAAATACGGTGTGATCCAGAATGTTATTACGAATTAACTGAATCGCCTAATTTAATTCTACAAATAAATTAGAATCCCCGTAACCACCTACACAAACATAAGAATGCTTTTCTACGTCAACTTACTCGATAAAAACCGGCCAACGGGACTCTGACGATGAAACCCACTATAACACAGCACTGTAAACCACTTATCACTGAAAATACTCTGCAAAAATCTTTGTACACTCAAAACATCCGCTCGATCGTATACTTCGATTTTTAAATACAATTTCAGTTCATAATTCGATAGTTTCGTTCGTTTACATGTGCGATTCGTTGCAAAGTTGGGTTGTTATTTCTTTGCCGTGCCGTGGACTTTACGGCGGCGACCGTACCTGGACTGGCAGTCACTGACACTGCGCAGATCGCTCCTCTCTTTCCAACATCCATTACCATTATACGAGAGAGGGAGAACACTAATCATTGGAATGTATGAACACAACTAAGCTAGTAGATGTGTAGGTGTCTCGTCATCACAGCAGGTTTTGCAGCGCGAAGAAAAAGAATAGAAATAGTGTTTAGCCTTTTCGAGGTTCATGGTGAATATGTGTGGCGACGATGCGTAGAAAATGTATATGGAAAAATGAGGCTTTGACGTTAAGGACAAGATCTACATGCTTCTATTTTGAGAAGAATATTTTTGATGCCGCATTAATTTGCAATTACAACTACGGTATATTTAATTCATTTATGTTAATTATTAATAGTTAGTTTCTCCAATTATATAATTCAAGTACCAAAATTAGCCTGAGTCAAAGTTAGTTTAAGGGACTACTTAACCAACCCCGAAATAAGATTTACAAGCCTGAGGTCAATCATTCAAGTACCCTCTTGTAATGGCGATATGATTTCATTAAACAAAATGAAGTTATACAACTACTACAACTAATATACCACAACTAATGATAGCAGATTTTTTTTTTTATACCTAATTGGCTTTTCCTATTCCAACTATCCTGGACTGAATATTTCTTAACTCAAATTGAGCGTCAAATTGAGGGTAGTTTAGGATAAAGTCCCATGCAGTAGTAAATAAATAGTTATCCACTTTAACTACATGCTTATTATAAGTTTCAATTATATAATTAAAAGAAAGTTTATATTTTAATATTATAAATCAAAGGAAAGTCTATGTTATATGAGCATCTCCTTAACATCGCCATTAAGTTAAGTAACTGCATTTGAATCTTTATGCAACTGAGAATAAAACACAGATTTGTGTGAAAGGATTTTGCCATAAAGTCAAGTACAGTTAGGAGCACGAAGTTAGCCACAAAACAAGTGTGCAGGCTCACTCCACTGACGTTACTTCAAGCGAACGCTGTTAAGTTAGTCGGCGACCTGGTTTGAGGGGAATGCGCGCGTTACAAAGCCAAATGTTAAGGTTTTGATACGATTCTATAAACTTTTTATAAACAAACAAACATGATTGGCAGCGACTATACTTTGGAGCTTTGCAATGTCTTTCATTCTGGACAGGTAAGATTCAATCCCTCCTTTTTTGTTAGCAAATTGTAACTCCTATGTCTTATAATACAGCCTACATATTTGTGTACCTATTTGTTAAGTGTAGCATAAATATCTCCCGCTCAGTAGTAAAAATATATATTTATATATTATTAGTATTTATAAAAAAATGCAATAATTATACTATTGTTAAAAAATAAATACTACTGTTTCACTTGATTTAAGTAAACATTTCATAGCTCGGTATAACCTAATGTTTAGATTTTTATTTAAGAACCATAATGATGATTATAATGTTGAGTTTTATTTAATAAAATAATCAAGTTTGAGATGCTAACCTACTCGACATAAACACCAAAATATATATTACTTAGGAGGGACGGGATCAAGGGGAACTCGTTGATGTCCTTTGTACGGGAAAACACTAAGGGCCATATAAATAAAGTGTACTCAAGAAGGAGACCGATTTTGAGTGCGGCTTTCAGTACATTATCTAGTACTTAAAACTTAAATTTAAATTCATGAAAAGTAGCATATAATTGTAACCATAATTAATAAATTCAAAACGAAATAGCTAAGTATTGTAGACTGAATTGTTTATTGTCGCAGTTTGTTCTCACGATCAGTCCTACTACAAAATAGTCGTTACGAGTACATTATTTCGCTAATGATACAATAACAAATAGATCCTCTTAAAACAGCTTAAGTGACCACAATCGCGAAGTATAAGTTGATTCCGTTCTCTAACTACATCAGTTTGATGTAGTTAGAGAAGGGAATCAACTTATACTTCTGCAGGATATTAAACTAAATGGATAACAAAAACGTGAAAAATTCTACTATTCAATCCTTCCGCAATCTTGTAACTAATCTTATCCAAGGATCATTAATATTTTCCACCCCTATTACGTCTTCGTACTGGTACCTACTCAGAAGTAGTGGCATTATTTGTAGTCAGAACTCCTTGTCTCCTTGCGGCAATCGTCATAACTAGACATTAGTGACTGAAAATGCGATATTATTAGGGTACCAGATTAGTTATTATATTAATTTCACCATAACTTCTTATTTTGTGTCAGGTGGAGCCAGGCAGCTTCTTTCAGAGACTGACGGGTGGTGTGAAGACCGGTGTTATCCTTAAAGATGTCTCTTTCCTCACACATAGCGGGGAGGTTACGGCTATTCTGGGCTCCAAAGGTACATTTTCTTCGAGATTCTTATTTCTTTCTTACATTTTAACCGGGTTATTAATTCCTTATTAGACTCATCCGCGTTATACGCTCGGCACACATTTCTACCGTAATTTAGTAAAAAAGTAATATGTATTGTATGTAATATCATTGGCACAAGAAGATATATCTCTTTTAAAATTGAGAAGTAGCAGACGAGTTTAAGCCCTAAGTAATTTGTTTTATAATTATTTATCTGAGGTCGACACTGATGAGTCTCCTTTACTCCTTTACGTTACGTAAGTTACTCCTTTCATGAATTCTTGAATCCAGAATTGAATTGAGCATTACAACGATGGTACTAGTATTTCTCAGGTCGAAATAAACCAGTTCTACTTGGCTAAATGTGCCTAAGATGTAATTTTCCAAGTTCACACGTTTACGTCCATGGTTTAGTTTCATCGGTTTTTATGCCGCGTACCTGGAAAACATGAAACAAACTTTCTCCCGAGGTATTCAATGAACGCTATGGGATTCTACAAAAATACTGCAAAAAGATTTCCCTTCAAAGTTATGATTCTTAAGCTTTTTTGTGTTGTATAGTTCATGAATGCAACGATGAATGGTTATCCGGCTGTTTTATCACTAGGTGCCAGAAAAACTTACCCTAGTTTTCTTTAGGTAGCGGCAAGCGAGCTCTACTGGACGTTATTAGCCGCCGAGTGCCATGCAAGGGCCACATCTTGCTAGAAGGTGTGCCGATGGAAGAAGAACAATTCAGGAACACCTGTGCGCTTGTGCGGCACTCCACCCGCCTCTTGCCTGGACTAAGCGTGCAACAAACTCTTGCATTGTCCCTTACAAAGGTAAGAAAGTAGCAAAGTATGAGAAATTAGCATAAAAATTAAATGAATGAATGAATGATTGATGAATGAAACCATGAGTGTCACATTCTTGTTTCCCTCTCACAGACTTATCTGTTATTTGGACACTATATAGTTTTTTTTTTTTTTTATATATTTAAACCTAGCGTTAGTCAGTCAGACGGGCTACCTGATGGCAGTCACCGTCGCCTATGGACATTTGCAGCACCTGAGGGACCGCCAATGCATCGCCGGCAAATTATTATGCAAATTTTAATTTATGTTCTATATCTACGAAATATATTGAATTCGGTAATTCTGTAAGTTAAGACTACTTGTAACTATTTTCAAATAAATGGTGTCTTTCTTTGAAAATCCTAACTCATGTAAGACTATTTTACCAGTACTTAGAAATGTGCTAAATAACATCTCTAGTTTTGGTCTAGACATAGAATGTTATCTGTCATGTCCTAAGTAATCGATAAAATAATAAATTGTTATACACTTTCACAGATCTCTGGTTACTTAAAATCGTCGAAAGTTAAACAAGTAATGGCAGATTTGGCGCTATCCCAGGTAAAGATCGTGTACATATAAACTTTGTAAAAATATTTTAAGAAATATAAAGAGGAAGATTAGATGATTTATTTTTATAGGTCGCGAACAAATGTGTAACAAGTTTGACGAAAAGCGAGTACCGACGACTAGTAATTGGAGTCCAGCTAATAAGAGATCCAAGTAAGATTACACAATTATTATCATTTACCGTACAACCTTTAACCGTTTGTTAAATAGTTTTGTAAAAAAATATTTATTTCCCTAGGTGAAAAATTCTCCCACCCTTTCTTATTGCTCATCTAGATTATGTACAAATAATATTACGTCAAAAACTCTATGCTTCTACTTACTGGTTCCTTTCGGCACATAGCATTAGTTAGATCTTCGAGTTGTTTGTATATTTTTTTTATGTGTAAGTAAAGTATTTTTTTAATTTGTCGTGTTTATCTTTATTAATTGTTTTTTTTAGTCATTTTGTTATTGGATGAGCCAACATGGGACTTGGACCCTCTAAACACATATCTCGTCATTTCGATTCTTTCAAATGCAGCTAAAAAGTATGGTACGGCTATTATACTCACGATGGAGAAGCCGAGGTCAGGTGAGTTGGTAACCTATTATACATATTTCTTGTGTTCGTGTGTTAGTCGTTGAACTCCACCTTAACGCCTTAAGTTTATTCAAGAATGGTTTAGATTTACAATTCGATCGGATAGGTTTTAAGGATGGTCCACCACAAAAGTTTTTTTAATTTTTTTGGTAACTTTTTATAATAGCCTATGTTCAATACCTGAGCTTAAATACTGTCTAGTTTGTTCTTTCAAAGATTTAGACTTTAGTTTCCTCTTCATAGTAAGCCTGATGACGTCAGGAAAATTATCGTTCCCAGAAACCAATTAACTTTGGATTTTCATTGGTTTTAATCATGAAAGAAAATTGGTTTGGTGTAACTTGTACTTACTATAATTTTTTTTCAGATGTGTTCCCCTTCCTAGACCGGGTGGTATATTTGTGTCTGGGTGACGTTGTATACGCAGGGCCCACTAGGAATTTATTGGATTACTTCGGAAGCATTGGCTTTCCTTGTCCGCAGCTGGAGAATCCTCTTATGTATTACTGTAAGTAACTTAAGTTCTCAATAAAACGTTTCGAAAATCTTTCTTTACTGCAAACAAATATTCGAAATTGCAAAGAGTAGTAAGAAGCAAGCTCTACGAGATCTACAAGATCGTTGTATGATGGTAAGTCGATATAGAGTTTAGCAACATTGTGCGTACTTCCATGATATTAGAGACTCCTCTGACAATTAAAAATTACTTACTCTTAAATGTTTCGTTAAATGAAGACAGTTATCTCCTGAGAGTAAGATGGATAACTGGCTATTAGAAAAACTCGATAACTCGACTACTACAAACCCTTTTCTTCCTCCAACATTACTTCTAGGTAAAGCCTAAATCTAAAATCTAATGTGACTGTTGTTACTGGTATGGTACTGTTCTTGCAAGTTATATACGATCGTAAATACTTTCTTGCTGGTGACGATGACGCGATTTCACTCGATTTACAAAGCAATACACCTTCCCTTTGCCCTTTTTTGTAAGTGATAGGAAAAGGAATAAATAAATTGCACTCATATCACATAAGTCGTCAACGTGTTTTTCTTCCAGTATGCTTGTCTACTGTAGATCGAAGATCCCGAGAACGGTTCATAGAATCGAACCACCAAATAGCTGCTCTGGTAGAGAAGTTCAAGCTAGAGGGCCCTGGAATAATGCGAAGCAATCACACTGAACACAGCCGTATTATAAACCCGAACAAAATACAAATGAATTTTGGAAAGCCAAGCGGTGTCAAAGTGATATGGATGTTGTATATGTAAGTTGCTAATATCCTGTTTGTCTTTTGACTAAAAGTCAGAGATTTAGTGGCGAAAATTGATTTAACACTCGGACCGCTTTTAATGTATTTGCCAATAATCTTATTATGTTGTTGTATTTACTTACAAATAGTTGTGTGTAGTATATACTTCTTGTCTTCTTCCCAATATGCATTAGGTATTAAATTTATAAAAATTCGCTTTCACGATTTATTAATTTTCAGGAGAATATTGGCATCAATTTTCAATTTAAAGAAGTTTGGACTGAAACAAATGTCAATGAGATTGTTGTCACTACCAATATACTTTTTCATATTATGGATTTTCTATAACGAAGCGAAGGTGCGTATATCCGGCTCGAAGGACCAAAACATTGAAATGTATATTTATATGTAAATACCTATGTTGTAAGTTTATATTTGAAATATTGTAACATTTTCAGGATTATCAAAGAGCTTTTATAACAAAAAGCGGACTTATATTTAATGCTATCGTTGGAACGTACTTTATCAGCATTATGAACACAATATGCTTATGTAAGTAAATGTCAAATTAAATAAAATTTATAAATACGATTCAAAATAAACAATAGCTTGTCTTTTCAAAAATAACATACATTGTGATGTTTTAAAATGTGCGTAAGCTGTCTGAATCACATATTTTTTTAAATTACGTATAACAGATGGTCCACACAGAACCAGATACTACCAAGAGTCTCAAGAAGGTTTATATAGTGGGGCAAGTCTACTGTTGGCTTGGAACTTAGTCTCTTTGCCATTTTCATTTATCACCACATTTGCGTCAGCTGCGATCATATATCCGTAAGTACTATTTAAAAAAACATTCGACTCTTTACTAAAAACTTTTTTGTTACGGCTCTGCGTAGTGATTTTATATGCCTTTAGCAAACTCCGATATTCACATTCAATGCGTATCAGTACAAACGGCTTGAAGAAGAAAAGAAGGCTGAAGACCCATATATCGAAGTGCAATTAAACGAGATAAAAATAATTGTTAACATGAATCTGAATAGTAGAAATTAGTTTTGGAGTGGAGCTAGCAAAATTTTCGCTTAACAAAGATAGAGATGGCGGATCTGGAAATTCTGCAGAGCTTCCCTAAATCAATATCATCAATATTAAAATGTGTTTTGCGATCTTTGTAATTCTTCCATTAATTTATTCTCGACATCTAACAGAATCGTAGGAGACATCACCGAAAGCCTGGACTTCGTGTACTTCGCGCTGATCCTGTGGTCCTGCTACATCTACGCGGAACAGCAAGCCATTGCCGTGATGATGTTCGTTAAGAACGGACTGATTGCCGCCATCGTCAATATCTATATCACTTGTATTTACGTCATGCTGGCTAGTGGAGTATTGAGGTAAGCATCAAGTTTATTTGTTCTATTTTACGCGCAGACGTCGTTCTGTCTTAAACACACAACACTAAAATTGTTTTAAGTAAGAATATGGCGATAGAACCTCCCTGGTTTCTTTCTACCAATTAACCAATAATTAATTCGTAACACTAAGTAGGTGTATCGTCAATATTATACGTCCTGTATCCTACTAGGTATTACTAATACCTACTACTTAATATTACTTTATTTTTAGTACTTTGGTATGACTACTTTATAAAATCATGACGCATGCATTCAGAAAATAACGCTGCTTGCAGTGAATGGTACAAACTTCTATATTACACACATTTATGAACACGTATTTCCTCATTCCAGATCATACAAAGGCTACGAAGAATGGCTATACTACCTGACGTATATAACTCACACGCGCTACGCATCGATCCTGCTCCACCGCAACGTGTTCAAGCAACCCAACTTCAACATCCTGCCTTACAGTGATCACGAGAACTGCACATCTATTACCAACCTCATACAAACCTCGTCGAATCTAAACACCAATTCTAACTCCAACTGTCGATATCCCAGTGGAAAAGCCTTTCTCACCGAACGGTTCACGTCCAAGAACTTCGGCGGAGACATATACTTGTCTGGTGACTTTAATACCGAGTTCAATTTGGGTATATCCTTCGCGTTCTCCCTCGGCATTATGGTGTTCAACAAGTTTCTGTATCTGATACCCTTGCCGGACTACATCACGGATAAGTTTAGGGAGTAGATAGCAATAATATTTAGAACATTAGTAGAAGCTACATGGCTCCAATTTAATACTAAGCGGCGACTTGCTGCGTACTCATTTTCCACTAAGTTCGTACAGTTTGCTGTCAACATTGCAAATTAATTCTGGCTTGACGGATTTCCAAGCTTGATATTTATGTGGCGCCATGATTTTTCTTGCTCTTAAAAACTGGTATTAAGCACATTTAGGTATAGGAAGAAAATTTGCAATGATTTGGTACTTGTAAAGATACTTATAAATGTTGTAAGATACTTATAAATCATGCTATTGTATATAACGTAAAAACTGTATGTAGAGAGAAAAGAAGTATAATATAAGGATTCGTAAAAAATCTACACAAATATTTTTATTTGTAGATAGTTAAAATAAAGATATTTAGTCGATTTCACATTAAAGTGCTACTACGAGATGCTTTTTGGTCGAAAATTAATATTCTACGTCTTTTGCGATTATACAAACGTTGACTTTTGTTCAAACATCAATTAATTATTGAACTTTTCTTTTCGTGTGGATGCTTGAAAATTTGTGATAGGGCCGCCTTGAAAATTATAGATTTTTTTATCAAAATTCTTACAACATGTTTAGCTTCGTATATTGTATAGGATATTTAAAATATATGTGAATACAATATAGTAAATAAATGATTAATAATTATAATAAAAAATAAATAAATAGTATATTCTATAAAAGGTTTTATTTCACATTTATTTATTCCTCTTAAAAGTATTACCAAAATATGTATCTTACATATTGTTAGCTCCAGCAGGTTTATGTAAAAATATTCAAACAATTCATTAACAATAATTATAATTCACAAAAGTAATGAATATTGTTTATCTGGAGCTCGCGAACAAAATAGATGTAATCTAATTTTACAGAATAATAAAAAAACTGAAAGTTTAATTTATTGACAAATTGACTTCTGATCTTTAACTAAATAGACTCATAATCTTCAATCTTAAGTCGAAAATAAATAGTTTACATTGAATTTTGACTCACTAAGAACAAAGACATAAAAAAATCATAAAAGATTTTGTAATATTACTCCGTTTAACTTGCCAAATCTTTCAATACATATAATCAATTGTGTTTTAACATATTAACATTAAATTTAATGAGAGTACTCATCAACATCTAACTAAAACAGTTTTGGACTAAAAAAAATATTAGTATGTATCGATATATAAAACATTTATCTATTCTACAAATAAGTATTAAAGAAATTGAATAACTTAACAGCTATAAAATATGCCTACTTACTTTGTTACATACAGTATTCTAAATAATGTAAATTTGCCAAATATTTTGTATAATTCCTGTAGTTTCTTTTGAAGCGAATGAAAATCAATCATTATATAAATTATTGTCGTGGCGAACTTATTAATCCATGAAAACAAAATAAATAGAAAAAAGTACGAATAAAAAAGGTAAAAATAAATAACACTCAAAAGATATTTTTAGAACATTAGCAACAGGTTTTGGAAGTTTCAATACGATTTCGGCGGACAGCTCCGCCCTGCACAAATATTCTTTATGTCCATATTCCACTTAAAATAGCCCCGTTTACCATTTTTTCAATATTTTATTAGCTTGACCTATAATTGTAACAATTTTACACAAAACTGTGACGTTTACAGTGCTCACACCAGTGCTATATCAATACCAATGCCATTCTTACTACATAATATTAAAATAAAAGTGTGACATATCTCTCGCCCTCAAGGACTTTTTACACAATTTAAAATTTGTCATAGCAATCCGAGCATACTTTGCAAAACTACTTTGGCTCCGTTGAAGTGACACGCATGGCTCAATTCCCAGTCAAGCATCAACAACCTTCAGGTTGTAGAACTCGTTTAGTTCAACCGGGGACGTACCACCGCCACCCTCATAACCCTCCCTGAAGCAATTCTTGTGTTTCGGTTTAGAGGCGTGGTTGCCGGCTATACTTATACACGAGGCAAACATCTTAGTCCTCAGGGGTAGTAACTCATCTGTGATCAAATTTAGGTATGATTCAATAGTACTTGGGGATGATTACTCAAGTCCATGGTCGGCAGTGACCATTTACCACCAGGTGGACTGCGTACTCGTTTGTGCTACCTTTAAACGATAAGAAAACAACACAATTTTTTCTTGGTCTAAGTGTTTGTATACTCGTTACACACATAAATAGTTGTGTGTTAACGCACAGCCAAATCTAACGTATATTTTTTGTATAAACTGATAGAATTCAAATATCCTTCTTGTTATGTAAACGAGGTCTAGAGGTTGGATTACTAAGAGATGGTAAAATCGCCGACAACTTTCGGATACGTAAATATAACTGTCTCTGTTTGCTCTCCATCGTTCTCCGATGAACACGCCGTGCCATCACCTTTAAAAGGAAAAGAACAAAATAAAGAACTTAAGAAGAGGTTGCAGTACAGAATATATACCTACACATAGTCGCAGAGAACTAAATTCAGAATTTCAGAGAATTAATGTCTCAGTTGCCAGTTAAAATGGCATGAGAAAGTATTTCTTATATTTTCTATTATTGTAGTAAAAAGTTAAATTATACTTACCATAAACCACTATAGTCTTGTTAATTTTGTTGATGGTAACCTGAAAATTGAAAAAGGTATTTAATATAACCAAACATTTTGAATACATGTAAACTTTATGTTCTCCCATCAAGGGATCTAATGCCTACATACATATCTGCAAAACAAACTCTTACTTATAAAATAAATATGAATATACTATGATTTAAGTTCTTCGGAGAAGTCAGTTCCTTTATTGCTATTATAGGTGTCTATTACAGGTTAATAGAGGTTATTCATGTCTATTTTTACTATTGTGCCTATTTCAGCCTCCACAAGAAAAACAATGTTGCTATTTTCATTTTGCATGATGTGGTACGCCCCTAAAAGGCGTCTCCAAGAGATCTGGTGGACAGTGCGCTCATTTGCTAAAATTATCAAAATAACAACACTTTGCTTTTGTGTGTTTGTAGATGTTCAATAAGGAAGGCATCTGTGGTCAATTTCAATTCAATTTGAACCATATTTCATAATGCGAGAACAATGATGGTCTATAAAACAACTCGGAACACAATACTGGGGGTAGTAGACACCTTCGAGAATTGTCCAGGTAAGGAAGGATCACTCGAGGCCTCTAGACCCCTGACAATAGGGACACGGGACTTAGGATAACCGTTTTTGTTTGTTCCATATTTGATGTATTAGACTGATTTTCTACAACAATTAATGTAAATGATAAGATACCAATTCTAAACTTACAGGAGATAATACAATTTCCCTGTACTTCTTGAGATACACTTTCAAGGGTTCCACATAGTTATCAAAGCCGAGTGCATTCATTGCAAACAGAACATCTTCACCGTTAATGGTTTTCCGTTTCTCTATTTGGCAACGGTCACTGGCTTCACTCGTTATAAATGATATGAACTCTGATATACATTCTTGTACACATTCTCTTGCGTCCTTTGCTATCTGTTACGAAAAAAGTTATTATTATTTAAAGCTACCTTGACACATGAAAATAATA
The DNA here is from genome assembly GCA_018250455.1 of Polygonus leo. NCBI lineage: Eukaryota > Metazoa > Arthropoda > Insecta > Lepidoptera > Hesperiidae > Polygonus > Polygonus leo. Next base: position 12,626 of record DWNR01001511.1, read on the forward strand.
TTTATAATAATAATTGTATTGTAATAACATTTTCCGTGGTTGCTGGCTGTAATTAACTTATTTATTATTATATACACAATTTCTTATTAAACTTGACTTACTTTCTTAACTCTAATATAACTAGCTAACAATTTGATGATCCTCAATTTATACAAGAAGTTAACAAACTAAATATTATTGTATGTATTAAATACATACCTTTCCATTTTCAGGTATTGCTCTTTTCATAATCTTGGCAATATTAGCTATAGGTAAGAAGCGATCCTGTTCTCTCAGGGGTGCATGTTTTCCTCCAGAATTGGAATCTGAATTATTCTCTTCTTGTTCTAAAATTTAAAACATCCAAATTTAAAATTAGAAGGCATTTACCATATATTGATTTGTGATTTTTGGATAAAAATGGAATTTTAATTCATTGTTTTCTAAACTTTTTGCTTGTGATAGATGAAATATATGAACAGGAAGCATATGTATGAAAAAAATATTCAAACATAAGGAATAATTTACTGACTTTAATTACCAGAAGTACTGATAAATCCAATAGGGCTTTATTAATAGTATTTAAAAAGAAAAAAAGTATTAAGAATAGTATTTAAAGAGTTATGAAAGTGGAAGAAGCTAGGCAAGTATGTCAGAACCGTGCCATTTGGCACTCGATACTCTCTGCCTACCCCGTTAGAGATTTGGCGTGAAGATATGTATGTATGTATGTAATAGTATTTAAAGTTGATTAAAGATGTAATTGACTGGCCCATAATGACCACTAGGAGTTAACTGTAAGCTTCGTTTACTACTACTATACTTCTTAAAGTTTAAAGAAAAGTAATATCTAATTCAAATTCAAATCATTTATTTGTACAAACATGGGTTACACAACGGTGTCCTGATTAAAAATAATTAAGATTGCCACATTTAACCTAGCAAGATATACAAATGTTAACTTTTAAAGAAAATCTTATCACAACGATTTATTACACGATAACACAATTCTACATGATACATTTCTTTTTTGTCGTCATCATGTATTGTCTTCAAAACGAAAAATATGATAATTTGCGGAAACAATGCATCACATCCATATACAAGGGCACAGGGTCAGAAGCGAGACTCGAATAAGCAGCATACGCAAAAGAACTTTCTTATATTATGTACCACAAGAATTATCCTCGGCATTTCTGAATTGCAATAAACATTTTTAATTATTATTATCTGAATATTTATTTTTCATGAAACATTTAGAAATGTTCATTGTGGTGCGAGACCCTTATATGTTGAATAGTATTCTTTCTTACCCAATGTCAGGGGAGGCCGGAATACTATTTAAGTTTGATTAACAATTGATTTTGTTGTCCTTAATTTTGTGCTTAAATATACAGTTAGTAGTTATTACAGGACGATATGGTTACTACGCGACAAAGTCCTTGCGACTTATATTAAATAAAAAAAAAAACAAAATTGCTTCCTACGAAGGAGCCAAATTCGCGTGTCTCTAAGAGCTTCGACATGGCTTCAGACAGTCTAGGCAATTATCATACAAATTGAACTTACCTAAAACATCGTCGGTATTAACAACATACGTCTCCTCATCCTGGTCTACCAGAAATCCATTGTCCAAGCGCACTAACTCATTGCCAAGTTCATCGCTTTCCATTTTCACTTATTTTATTACGATTTGATATAAACAAAGGTTGCACTATTTCGCTCGTAACTAACTGTAGGTGATGTTCTCCTCACTTTAATAATGTGAGACCTTTGTGACTTCTTCACTTTAATAATGTGAGATTAAGCTTTATAATATGCCTTTCGATTCTAGAGTATCACTAATTTAGTGAATAATTTTCTCTTGCTTTACGATGTTTACAACCTCCAAGAATCGCACACACCATAGATATAATGACACTGACAGACAGAACAAATTGGCAGTGTTTAAAAAATATGGATTTTTCTTGCCTTTGATACTATTACTTTCAGCCTAACTATATTATACTTTTCTATTATGTTATATTCATATTTTTATCATTATTATTATATTTTTCGTATTGAAGATTTAAATTAGACGTATATTATGTCTTCGCTGCTGAAAAGGATAGTAAAGTAGGTAATTTTCTACAAGATCTGTATCAATCTCCTCCTAATGAATCTGTGGTCTGTAACAGTCTGTTTGTTTGTGCTCTATGCTGTGACGTCAATATCGCCATCACAGATAACTATATAAGTACTTAGTACAGATAGGACATTGACTTTTGCGGTATATGCCCAAAACCATCCGTGGC
>DWNR01001512.1:0-14897 GCA_018250455.1 Polygonus leo
GGGGGGGGGCGTGTGGCGGGGGCGGGGTGCGGGGGCGGGGGGGGGGGGGGGGGGGGTCATACTAAATTTTGGGGGGGGTCACAAACAAAAATACTGCGTATAATAATGTGAATGACATCATAAAACAAATGGAAGTTATTGCCAAAACGAGTAATACTATTTTCTGGTATTCATTTTTTTATATCTGGTATTCAATCTTCGTAAATTCACCATTGTTAAAAGGTTTTGCAATTTGACAGTAAGAATTTTGGGGGGGGGTCATGACCCCTGTGACCCGCGCCTGCTAAGAAAGGATTTTTCGAAATTCTACCTTCAAGGAGTTTTCGACTTCTATGCGGACGAAGTCGCTGGCAAAAGCTAGTAAATTATACGTCTTACGAGTACATAAAATAATGTCTGTCTTCACTACAGCTATCAATATCTTGCAACAATTTATGTTGCCTAGTACTTAGACAGCTTAAGTCCAATATTCAATTGATAAGAAAAGTGCGTTGGTAGTGGAGTTAGAAGTCTATTTTTCAGTTGAAAGGATACTTTTAATAGTCATAAGTACACAAATAGTTAAACATCATAACATGATCCTTCACTTCAATTTTGTTTGGTTTGTAAAAACTTTGGAGTTTTTATAAACGGATAATGAGACAATTATTTGTAGGATTTGATACCCAGAGGGCGCCAGGGCCCTGTTACTAAGACTTCTGTGTCTATACGCCTGTCACAGGGCTGTAGTAGTTATAGTAGTAGTAGTAGTTGTAGTAGTTTTAGAAGTACTACTACTTAGTAGGTTACTATAGCCCTTACAAAAACAAATACTAAAAATAAAAAAATGAAAGGGTTTATTAAACTTTTTTAGTCCGATAAATCTACAATGTAGTACCACTCCGCTTAGTTTTTTATTTAACATTTCAAGTTACAACGCTATCTGTAGGCAACGGTCAATAGTCGGTTCGAAACCCTACGCGTGCTGGTCCTACCCGAACTTGATAGATTGAGTGATTATTTTTTAGATTGATTATTTAATCATAATCAAACTACTGAGCATAGTGTTACGATCTTTATCAATCGATATCAACTAAATGTATGTACTAATGCAGCTATTTATCTCCATCTCTATGTACTTAACCACTTCTATATAAGGTAGAGGTACTCACGAATCGTATCAAGATAAATAACACTTTAATTAATTGTCTATTATATACCTTAGTGGGCACGTTAACGCGAATGATAGCCTAAAGTTATAAAAGTCAGATTGTATACTGCACAGAGCCCAGGCCCTATCTTTTTTTATGTACGTGCTCATTACTAATTAATTTTATTACCATCAGCTTTTATAATGAAGAACAGCAAGAAAATCTACATCCTTGAGAATTCTTAGTAAAATACGCAAAGGTGTTTGTTTGCAAACCTATAGCGTCCTCCGTCCTTTTTTAATATCGTTTAAAGCTAGCAAAGAAGCATGCATTCCACCTCATGCCATATGGTCACTGCCGCCCATGGGACATTAGTAATCATCCCTAAGTACGAATAAATCGTAGGTACCTGAGGTTGACCACAGATGCATTAATACCGCTGAAGTTTTAAAGTACAGCCGGGAACCACGCCTCTCCAAACCGAAACGCAAGAATTGCTTCATCAAGGATTATGAGAGAGCTCATCCTGAGATAAAACTCGTGACCAGAGAGAGATAGCAACGAGTGGCAATTATGACGATTTGCGCTTTGTTGGTTTATCACGAACTTTATAATCACATATTATTATAAACCTTAACGCTAAAAACTTGACCAGCTTCTTCGCACGACTCAATTTGCATGTATAGTTACATGTTTATTACCGACCTCACTAACTGTAAGACCTCTAGACATTTTTAGAATAATTAATAGATAGGTCATTGAAAGCTCGATTAGTCCTATGTCTTGAATAGATCGTACTAACCTAATTAGTTTAGCGACCGAGTCGATAAATTTCATGACAGCCTCTGTGTCTCGAATGACAATCCATATAATAGAAAATCCCTGGAAATCCATATATTAAATATGTAGAATATAAAGTTTGCTACCACTTTTCAAGACTGAATGAATGAATATGGATATAACATGGATGCCTACCCAAATATACTATCTAAACTGTTCCTCTAAATCCTCTTTGCATGAAAATTCAGTTCAAATCGGTTTAATAATTTGCAAAATTAGCTCAGAACATATAACAAAAATAAGTCTCCGTATCTCACAAATACAAGTTTATTAAATACGACACCATATTTGAAACTACAGGGAGACACGTTTTTATTTATAAATTGTTAGAGCCTGAGACATTTTTTGCGCGTAGCACGAGATCGTCCTCACCGTGGGCCGCTTATTGTAACAATGTAATTAACATTAAGCAGAATTTATTGCATTGAAGCCCGTTACTACGGTCAATTTATGGGCCTAATTATCTGCAAAACTGACAGCGGTACTTAATCACTTAATCAGCTTCGCACCCGATCCCGCTTCTCATGCTACTTTTTATTTAAAAGGCCGTTTCTTACGATAACACAATATATAATAACATAATGTATTCAGAATACCAAACACGTGGATACTAAAATAAACATTATGTAACGATAACAGACCGATGGCCACTTAAAACGACTCCACATCAAGAGCATGACTCGAAACCACGTCCAAAAAATTTCTTAAATCATTTAATTTATTTTATACGTCCGTGTGCATAATTTCGTTAATAGATTTGTAATTAATTAGCAGAATAGCTTCGAATCTGGTTCGAAACGTCGATTAAAGCAAACATAACGGTTCAAAGTACTTATAAATTTGGTTGACGTATAAAATTGGAATTTTTTGCATCATAGCAAAACATGACAACAATGTGTTTGATGTGTGGCGTGTAAAAAAATCCACGTTGGTAGAAGAACCGGTGCGACCGCATACCGCGCGCTCGCGGCAAGGCCTCGGCGGCACCTGCGCCGCCCGCCCCCCGCCCCCGCCACTCACCCACTTTCACGATCGGACCGACACCGCACCGACACCGCCCTCGACACCGCCGTCGACATCCGCGACACCATGCGACACCGCACCGCCCAGCCGTAACGTCAAAGTGTACACCGGTGTATTTCATGTTTACACAACGAGTGTGAAATACCGATCGTAAGGGGTTATGAAAACAGCTGATTTTTCAGGATTTTCTTCTTCTCTTCTAATTCTTCCACATTTAGCACATTAATATTTTATGATTAAGAGTTTAAGATGTCCCATACCCCTGATTTTTATTATGTTCTCGTATTTAACTCGCTTTTTTCCTACGCCAAATATGTAATTGAAATTTTCTCTAAACATATTTTTTAATTCTTAGTCGAATTAAAATGGTATGTTTATTATGGTTTAAGTAGTTTAACTATTGCAATAAATAAAATATCAATGTTCGAAAACTAATTTAACTTATTTAATCATTGACAGCACACACTCTGCCCAACAATATCTTTGGGGCATTCATCAAGTACGCGAACATACTCATACATTTATTATTCATGCAGACCAAACGGAATTTCACCTCGCGGGCCGGTAATATCTCGACATCAATCGAAGTACTCGTAGTAACTCAAGCGGTTCCATATAAAACTTATCTATTTCATCCCTTTATTTCTCCGATAACTCAAATTATCATATAAATAACGCAGAGAATGCAATTTAGTAAGCAATATTCCTAAAATATCTTCGCATTCAATATGCAAAGGTATTCTTAGGTTCCTCCGTTGCCAGGCTGGGCTGAGCGCGGTACGATCATTACAGGTACTTGACCCAGCAATTTACTTGTACAATTTACAAAGTACAATTTATGGGATATTAATAGAGTACACGGCCACGACAGAAATAGCTACACGTGAAACATTGTCCACTCTATCATCATAGACCATCGAACAACCAACATTTGACAAATTGTGTTAAACTCCCATTACGTCCTATCATATAATAATTGGGCCTTAAGATCATTTATTAACTGATGTTCCCTTTCATTGACTGAACATAACAAATAAATTGATTTCAATTGCCAAATGTATTAATAAGTAGGGAAAATGGACTCTAGATATCCCGATATAAACTTAATAAATCTTTGGGATACAAATCTAAGAATAATCGGATAATATATAGGCTAATTAATAATAATAAAATGGGCCAATAGAGGTCTTTCACTATCAACAAGGCCCAGAAAATATACGACACAACTGTAATACGGTACAATGTGACGCGTGAAATTCAGTTTTAAGTTCCAAATACTTATAATATCGGTATAAGAGTCATTTTAATAATACCTAAACGTTTTTTCGTTGTATGTTAAAGTTTATTAACCAAAGTTATTTTTCACTGGTTATTCTTACCTTTTTTAAAAACGGGAACAGTAGCTTTAAGAAGAACACTAATAACTCAATTCTTCTGTGGCGAGACTTACGTCGAATGTCAGAAAGTTTTACGAAGAATTTATTACTGTTCATTAAGCACTATTATACTTATAGAATAAATGCAATCGTACATTGCGGTTCCTAATAGCAACACAAGTGGAATGAAAAATGAGACTTAAATTTAGTCGTTTACGGCAGAGAGTTGTAATCCGCGCTCGATAAATGACATGCCTCATTAAAGTAAGCGGTGCGCGGGAGCCGCGAGATACTATCGACCGGCTACTTGACTTTATAAAAAGGCTAATGGTACCCTCGGGTCAACACGACGCCACTCGCACACGTGTTTATGACATTGTATGACGGTTTTAAGTCTACCCGCATGCAAATCGTTGACCGAAACTATCTAACCTACTTCACTGGTTCGCCCGAGGGAATGATAAATCATAAAAATTCCATCAACGGGACGGCATCCCGTCGTCGTTTGTGGCACGCGACAAAAAAGCCCATTAGGTAAGCAAATGTATATTTTAATACAGAATAAGCGATAAATCTCGCGATGGGCTTTCGAATTCCGCGCAAGTCATCCGACGAGGTGAGATCGGCTGGGAAATACCACACACATACGTACGAAGGTGCACAACCTTACTTACATACTACATACATACTGATGTCGTGTCGGTGCCAACTATGCAACCATAACATATTTATTAGGTCTTTTTGCAAACACATTAACGTATGAGCACATTAGTAAAGTGGATTTATCAGGATAATAATATAGAACGTTAAGTGCCTAATAAAGGCAAATCCTGTTTTAATTACGAATATAAGAATATAGAGAAACAAAGCTGAGTGGACATACAGGGTGGAATGTTAGAAAACGGTTGCGTTGGATTCCAGGACTCGCGCAGCAGTTCCGCATTGAGACTTTTTATCCTGTTAATAGGGTTGCCAGACGTCTGGCATTTTTCGAACATGACCGACCAGCTTTTTAGTTTTCTCCGCAGCGCAATTCGTGTGAGAATCGAAAATTAATAAAATGTATATATCTTTTTTAATTAATTAATAAAAAGCTTGTCAGCTTTTAATGTGGATTACTCGTTACTTAAATCGTGTATTGTATTTAGCTCCCAACATTAAATTGTCGACAAATCAAATCAAATATGTGCAATATTTGTACCTATATTGGCATAAACGAAGTGTACATATCCAAATAAGGCTTTTGATGCGATTCCCGATTGATTGCAGGATCCCGATCAATTTCGAAGTATTGTAGTCATGAAACATTTCGCCATGCTGCCCATGCTCACCTTTTGTAGGCCCTTACTTTCACATCCGTACATATCCCGTTAAGGCTATCCGCAGGATTGATTTAAATCTTATGCGATTATGTAACCTTTGTAAAACATGTTACTTTTATTACTCGACATCGAAAAATGCGTGCGTATAAAATTGTTAATGCGAATAACTGGTTATATTCCGTACTCAGATGACAACGGGTAACGTCATTTGGTTGTACTAACAATTCGCACTCTCCATGATACACAAAAGCCTTCAGCACTTTACATGTTTCATTTGCCGTGTAATCCTACGTATACCACTACAAATAATGAGTTAAATCGATATATCAAACTGCGGTTACTGTTTCCGAATAAAAATATAAGGATTATTAGAACAAAAAACTATTTTCAAGATTGAAAGCCGGTATGGCGTAAGGAAGAAAATAAACATTCTTTTCTATTTCTCAGAAACTATGAATGTTACTAATCAAATTACTACTTATTGTCTAGGTGTGAGCTTGTCGCACGTGTGAGTTAGAATTATTATGCTAAACTTGGTGCGTGATAAATTTATTTAGTGACAGTCGCCGCCATGTGGGCATACAAACGCTCTTTAAACACTACTCGAGAGTAGGGTTGCTCGCCGTGCAGCTTCAGACAGAATTAGAAAGGGTATAATAATAAGTCCCAGGTGGTAAAACTGGTGCAGTTACTACCGAAAAGTTACCACCGCCAATCTAACAATCCTCCTTGAAGCAATTCTTGTGTTGTTGTGATTGCCGATTATATTTACAAACGAAGCGAACGTCTTGGTCCTTAGGGGTAGCAACGCACAACCTTAAGTTCGAAACCATCGTACTTGGGAATGCGATGCGGTTATGACCACTTATCAGCAGGTGGACTGCATGCGCACTACCTTGTCTATAAAATATACCAGGAATCCAAGAAGTTACTTCGACACTAGTCAGTATCAACTTACGGCCTTTAATCCAAAATATCCAATCAAATATAAGTGCCACAACTACAACTACGTAAGTGCTAATTACAGCTTTAATATATAGAGAAAATAAAATCAGACGATGTTTGCATCTAACGAAAAAAAGTGGGCATATCAATATAGAAATATATATTATATATTTCTATATTGATAAGCCCACTTCTTGTGCTCATGTCGTTCAGGAAGTTTTTTCGCTCTGTAATGCTTAGTCCAGCATTTTCATTTTGAGACCGACAACCCTACTCGAGAGACAATTATAAGCGTGGAGATCTTAAAATAATACTCCATACAAGTTGATTCGCAGACCGAGACAAAGCAAATAGTATTTCAAGACCTCATACAAAAATTAAGTGCTATTTAAAACTAACATTATGCAATCGTCAATATATCTTTGACTAAACTATGCACAAAGTAAATCGCGAGAGTGCACAATATTGTGTGTTAAATGAGATATTTTAGATCATGCATGTGGTACAGTAAGTAACATCTCCGTCATGATCAAGACGTAAACTCATATTATATAATATCAATAATAAACTGACACACATACAAGCTAATGTTAAGTGTGATTGCAAACATAAACGCAATCTTGAATTCCTTCACCATTGTGCATTATACCCAAAGGAGACTCCAAGCTGTGTGCCCCTGGCACAATATGACGGTCAGATTCATTTTGAAATGGTAAACTCAAATGCTTGCAAATACACGTGGAGACAGTTAAGTAATAGGTTCTTGTTTCCGTGGGTTAAAGTGATCCCTTAATATCAGATCAATAACATTAACTTTCTATTTGCTTAGACTAGCCTAATAACCAGTTTAATTACCTAGTTGTATCATAATTACGTAAACCGGAAGGGTATAAGCAAATACCTTACAAATACAATGGAAACAGCTGCTCCAAACTTGCTCCAGCCTCTCGTCTTGGAGCCCCACAGTCTCGCCTTCGTTGGAGCAAGGTGCACGACCGCCCTCTGGAATAAAAAGATAAGTGTAAAAGCAACATACTAAAAATATATTAAAGTCTCGCGAGAATGCTGTTTTAAATCTTGACAACTTTTCATTATTGCATTGGATTAATACATAGCACAAAAAGGATTACACTAGTGTTTCTGGCGTATTTACAAATACTGCCTATGGGAGAATGCATCCTATCAATATATTTTTGTCGTTGAATAACACATGTCACTACATAATAAGGCAAAAACACGGAGGACTATAAGATAAAAATGTGTTTTGAAGATTTATTTACTTTCTTCAATGGTACCACCATTGAAGAAAGTAAATAAATCTTATTTCTAGTGTAGCCCAACTTACTTATTATCTAATTTTTATACTATTGAACTTAATGTAATGCTAAAATATTTCTATTTTAGGCAACATTTGCGATGTCCAAGAGAAACTTGGTTTAGGAATTTCCGCCGCCTACTTTACTTTACGCACCATTTTGTGAATTATTAATGTGTAATTGGTTCACCGAAAATGATCAGCATGAATCAAGAGAATAAAGCACTTTTACAATGGACCGTATTTTTTTTTCAACAACTTTAATTTTCTATTGGGAAGGTAACAGACGCCACCCGCATAATCGTCCTTAAAAAATCTCGTGTTTCGCTTTTAGAAAGGCTTTGTTGTTGCTACTTACACACAAAACGAAAAGGTTGTTTAGTCCTAAGGAGTAGCAACGCATTTGTACAAAATCTCATATATTTCTTTTAAGTTGAAGTTTAAATTTTTACATAAGTTAATGAAATTAATTTATTTACAGAATAAAATATATTATAGAGTATAATAGAGAATACAGTTTAATAAAGAGTACTTAAGCATTACCACAAACTACTTAGAAATGTAACTAGTGGTGTACTAGTTAAATTAAAAAAGTTAGTATAAAAATAAATTAAAAAAAAACTTTTTATCGTGAAAAGAATTGACTGAAAACAAAATAAAAAAACGAATATATAGACGAATTAATTAATTTGCAAGTGCGTAAAAAAATAAAATGTTTCTTCATAAATTACCTTTTAACTCATTAAACTGTATTAAAAAAAAGAACTTTTTAATTTCCTAATACCAACATCTGGCATGTTGTTTTGTCTTAATTAAATCACGTAGATGCTTAAACTGCACCTATTAGCCTATTCTCTACACCTGTAAATTTGGTTTTATAATGTGACCGCCTATGCCAATTTGATTTAATTCAACATGATCAAAGGCACGCATTCAACTGCTCCAGTATTTGACAAGTATCTAATGCAATCGCGGGGGAGACAGGCTGCGCAATATTGCAATGGTCGGTAATGTTCTTGTTACCCAAATGTCCTAATGCATTCACCAACTAAAATACCATCAAGAAAGTATCCTAAATACCTCAAAGGATTTGCAAGTTGTTTCTTAAATAGAACGTATTTTAGAAGTATATACCTAATTGCAGATCTGCTCTGATCTATTAATAATATAGTTCATAATGGCAATGATTTCGTTAAATATTTCTGTATGCTAATTAAATATATCACCGTATCATCTTAGAGAAATCTTTTTCCTGGACGTGATTTAAAACAAGTAGTGTTTTAAAACTTTAAAAATCACAATTTATGTCTAAATTCCTCGTGACGTACAGAAAAATGGCTTTAATTTTCATTATCGTGTGTGTACGTGTGTGTGATTGATAACAAGTGCCTAGTTAATTAATTGATAAGAACTAGGTACCATCTTTATAAAAATCAATGCCATAAAGTTTGTAAGTGTATTCTACTGTTTCAGACTGTACATTTTATATCTATGCAACCGCTGAAAATATTTAGAGTTAGTAGTACCTAATACCTGGTATATATTTCGAATTTTAAGATGTGTGAACAATGTTCAAAAAATTATATACCGTTGTGTAAGTTGTTTGTCTGTCAATCGTGAAACTTGAGAGAACAGAATCGATTTACGATTTTCGATTTCATCTAACATGTAAACGAACATAGAACCTCTTGTCTCTTGAAGTCTTAAAATAGAGCTCCGAAAGTTAAATAGTATCATCTCGAGCGCACATAGGCAACGTACATACGTGTAAGATTGTATATTATTGTGTATATTAAGATGACACCCACGTTACGTCCCTGCGGACCGCGGCCGCACATCACATGTTACCTTGATTTAGATCTCCGGATCCGCATTCCTATCACATATCTACCTAGCTTCAGGCGCCGCACTCGTACGTCCTGCGTAAGTATTTTGGTAATTAATTTGTGTGCTCCACACCAACTTACTAAATATTCCACGAACGTTAAATATGCGAAATATTTACTGACCATTATTAATGTGGTCTCGTCTTATGTTTTATTAACATACGAGCTTTCCCGCGCGGTCTCGTCTACGTGTAGACCCGTACATAGGTTTTAATATTTTTCGTGTGTCAATAAATATTTTCTCCTACATTTAACTTCAATGGAACATTTCTCTTTAAAATCTGAAAAAAGTCTTGCAGAAATCTGTTAAGAATATTTCAAGACCAGCTTGTAAAATTATTATGCGGTGTTTTACTATTTTTTTTTTGTGTAGAAAAACTCTTTTTATGGCTGATACTTGTTGTTTTAACGTTTTTAATGTACTTTTATTTTATAATATATTATTGTTATAATAACAATCATGGGCCAGAATCTAAGTCCAGACCATTGTTACAATTTGAAACACATTTCTAGTACATAATTTTCCGATAAGGTGCTTTTTTTCTATAAGCTTAATATGTAAAATGTTCTATGTTCACCCAGAGAAATGTAATGATTTCTCTGGGTGAACATAGAACATTTTAACGGTTTTACATAATGTGCACATAATCTGCGTCAAATTTAAAGTTGATTGCATATAAAAAGTAAGTTAATTCTATTAGAACACATGATAGGTAATCGATCATTCATATACAATAAACTTTATTGTAATGCGTCTGTTGACGTATTGAGACTGATGAGCTTTGATGTAAAGTAGACACAACACCCACTCTTTATAAAACGTAGTTTATAAAGAGGATTACGTTGACTTCAATTACCGACTATAACTATTTATGGATCAAATCATTTGACACTGTTTTTTGCATTAATATTTAAAAAATACAATTATTTGTACATAACAGCTAACCTATGTTAGTGCAAGCCAACAAACACGAAAAATTTAATGTATGTATGTTATGATGCACGGTAGAAGTAAGGATATGGCCTAAGAATATGATTGTATTTCACATTACAGACTGGCACATTAATTTTATATGTATATCTGTGTATTTGTAAAGACTGTGTGTTCCGTGTTTTTACACATGTCTCCACCCAAATCGTTATATACATACAAACTCTTATACTTTAGTCATAGGCGTATATTCCTAACAAATATTTCGATTCTTCAAACATTTTTCATTTACCGGACAAGTTATATTTACATTTCAAAATAGCCGTATCTCATAGCAACGAGCGGATCTCAAGGTTGCCGAATATATGAATAAATCGCTAAATTGTAAATCAACAAATTAGATAAATTTTACTATTCAAGAATCAAATTATTGGCTGGGAGTTCTCTAATCATATGCGTAGAATCTGTAGTCAACAAAGAACAATAATAAACTATCTTTCTAAATATAGAAATGATACAGGTATAATCATTTACACTGTACAGTGTTTGCACATGTAAAACTAATGTGGACCTACGTTAGAAACGTGAAACTAAACTTAATTAGCAACCATTGAACATTATATGCATATATACCTCTAAATGTGTATTTTGTAAATTAAAATAAATCAATTATCCTCTTATCATCGTCCATCAAATATACCATAAATTATTTACAAGTGTAGACTAAATGGGATTACCTTTTGAGAAAATCATAGAAAATTTGGAGGCAAGACGACGGTGTGATTTAAAAATAGGTGTAAAATAAATGTTTAGTGATTGCTCTATAAGGGCATTTGAGTTTTCTTTTTTTTTTAAATAAACCCAACTCTTACGTATGTCACGAAATTACCATAATTTCCTGACATACGGGGAAATGACATACACGGAATCATCAATAACCTAGAAAAAATATTATTTATCATTGCATCAACTCCTTTAGTTGCGGAATTTGCACAAGTACTTGTTGGTAACTGTGGAGCAAACCACAGATTAAATACTATTAGTAACTGCGTATTTTTACACAATATAAGTAAACATTATTGTAGATCAACATTATTGTCGACGATTAATACAAATATAAAATTAAAACAGAGAATTCCAAACATAATAGCGCAGACTTATATTAAGTTGTGTTATAATTAAAATTAATCAAAGAATCTTCAAACGACATAAAATCTCGCGGATTATTTAAAACAAGAAATTATGCAAATCACTCGTCATCCAGATGTTGTTTAATTTATGGTGATATTAATGAAACATTTTTGAAATTCATATGGCGCTTATGAGCAATTTTATTAATGGCGCCTAGATGAGGATATTACGGAGACGCTCTAATGTAACAAAATCTGACATTTTAATTATAACTATATTTATAATTACAAGTAGGTTCAGAATTGTATTTTGCTTACTAATAAATATTTACATCATGCTAAAATATTATCGATATTTTAATCATTAACCGATTCTTTGCTTTTGGGTATCATGAACGAAAATTTACAATACCTATATATCCAGACCATTAAGACTCTAAATACTCTCCGCTTAAACCTAATGATTCTCAGTCCATAAAAGTGAATGGGCTGTGAATCAGGTGGGTCCCGATTTTTAATTTATTACCATTAATTCCATGTTACATTTACCAATTTTATCATATTTGCGTGATGCATTAAAAACCTTTTACGTACCAAAATTGTACACACGAAAATTGCTATATAAAAATTGAAAATAACACTTGGATACAAAATCAAACAATGGTAAATTAATTTTGTAATACTGCTTTCTAATAGGTAATTTAATGTCAACACTATTAAAATAAACATTGCTAACTAACATTATACAATTATGGTAGATTCAATAAGCTACTCTTCAGTATAGTTTTATTGTATATTTCAGATCGTTATTTCTCAACCAATGTACTGCCGCGGCCCTTCACGATCTCATTATCATAGTTCATCAATTCTATAATAACTGTTATGATACATAATCCTTTAAATATTTTGAGTGTTTAAGAGCACGAAGGTTTTTATATTACTTACACCTTATTTATACACCTTATGTCACAGCTTCGAGTAACCCTGAATAGAACAGAATTTCCTCCAAGATATCCATTGTCGAGGATTATCAGGATGCCACATTTATGATATCTATAGGTATATGTACTAGCTGATCCGAAACGTTGTTATATCATATAAATAAAAATACAAATATCGCTATTAAAAAATAAGGGTCGATGGCAGTATTGGCAGATGGCAGGGTGAAAATTTAGGGTTGTATGTTTTTTTTGTTGCCAGATCATGAAAAAATAAAAAACAATGTCTAAGGAATAAAAAAAAATTGGGGTGGACTAGGTACTCTTATCACAGCGTATAAAAATAGATAATAACTTATTTTCAGACCTTCTGAATATACTTTATAAATTTCATTAAAATCGGTCAAGCCGTTTCGGAGAAGTATGGTAATTAAAACTGAGACACGAGAATTTTATATATAAGATTAATACGCCAAAAGTATCTTGTGTTTTTTTTAGTATTTATGATTTGAAAAAGGGAATAAGACAATCGAGTATAATTATGCCTTAGATGGACAGAAAAGAGAACCACGTTTATCATAATGATACGGCATACTCGTATACGCTTTGGTTGTTGACTTCAACGACAAAAGAAGTGAGATCTTAATAGGTGCCGTGCTCAATGGTTAGTCCTGTTTTTTTTTATAACAACATAAAATATTTTATAACAACTTAAATATGATTATGAATGATTACGATTAGCAATTTGGGTGGTGAGTAGGTAGGTAGGTAATTCAATACACACATCTCCCAAATTGCTACTTTTTCTGCCTGAAATTTTTTAAACTATTTAAAAAAAACATATTAAAAAAACTAAAGTACTTTATTGTCTAAGCTATCTAAAATGAAGAACTAACGTACGTTCCACAGAATTATTTCTCAGAGCAGAGTTACGCAATAACGAAATTGTCGCGGAACACCTTGCCTTGTGCAACCGGTAACTGTTAAGATATGTTTAATATGTATATTCTAATGTGAGAGCACTTTGATTATTCATGAAATATGTAAACATATTCGCTTGTAAGCTTACTTGTAGCGGTTTTATAAGCCATATTTGCTGGATTAATGACCAAAAGTGGTGGAACTTTAAAGCGATAACCCAAAATTATATTAAATACATATTTATTACTTAGCAGTACTTATCCGCCATTGCTGTAGCGCCGTTTGGTTGATCAGAAATGATTTTACTTAAACCAGGTGTGATATCTACGTAGCCAAGATCTATGCATATACAATAATCAATATAATGTGGAATAACCGTAACGATATTCTATTACTACTATAATTTAAATGATATGACCGGCTAAGTTCATGTCGGAATTGCCCACGTATAGTTCATACCACAGCAACAATATGTAGACGAAATAATATTCTTTTAATTGTTATGGTTGGTATAGTATACTACGCTATACACATTAATTTAATAATTTCAATTATACAGATTAATTGAATAAAAGGTCAATACTATATCGAGCTCCCTTGTATAATAAGAAAAAATGTAAAAAGAAACACTCTCTAATTTTAATATTAGTATAATATTGTTTAACCGCCATAGTAATTCAGACTATTGGTCGTTAGTCTAGTAGTAATTTATCTAATTGTAGGCAATACGAAAATATTGCATTTAATGATTTATCTCTAGGACTGCAATTTACGTTTCCTTCTGAGTACGTTAACTACTTAAAATTACATCCACACTAATTACCACCCAGAATGCATTAAAATTAAATTTGTTGTAAAATCTATCGAGATCAAATTTACGAAATAGCAATATGAGTATGAAACTTAATCCATCAGACCACCACGGCTTAGAATCATCGGAATTATAATAAAATATGTCAGTGCAATTCCGTTGTCCGACAAGCTTCTGTCTGTCTGTTTGTGTATGCGTCATTGCTTATAAATTCCTGAATATTTACATAGACAAATTATTGTATAGGGTAAGGCTACCAAAGAGTGCGCAGTTTTCAAAGAATATTTATTTAAAAAATCAACTTATGAGTTACATTATCTAATGTTATT
>DWNR01001513.1:0-14896 GCA_018250455.1 Polygonus leo
GTATGTTTTTGCTTGGTAAGTTTTTCCATTATCATATTTCACTGTCTTCGTTAATACATATTATAATGGCTGTTAAGATAAGAAAATAGAAGTAATAATTGTCGTGTTTTCGCCAAGAAATTAAGATGATCTTGGGCTCGCAAAATGTCCACTCCAACTTTAGCCATTAACCAGTACATATAATTGCTTGCTTTGAATATAATATAATATAATATTGTTTTAATCTGATTTAATGTTCTCTAATTTTTAATAAAATGTAATAAATTCAGTTTTTTTAATTCAATCATTTGCATCTTTTTTATACCTAAAGGTCAATCTATGACTATGACATTATTTTAAACTATGTTCTTCTCGGTGTCTCGATTGAGATATTTTATGACGTCAAGAAATCGATAAAATGTGGCGACAAACAATACCCAATTTAACATGCATGTTGACTTGATTATAGAAACTTAATCGATTTAATACCTGTTAGCCTGGACCTTCAATTTCATGTTTCATTTTATATGTAAAAAAAATCTTATTTATATAAGACACTAGACGATTGACATAGAATGGACACTCGATAGAGATCATATTTCTGATATGACAAAAGTGTTCTATTAAAAGTTTCGAAGCAATTCTAGAAATATGATTTCAGTTGTACGGAAGTATAGCAGATACGAGTAAGATGATACTCAGATTTAATTTCATGTTCAATGGAACCGTTAATAGAAAATGGTACTTAAGTCCAAAAGGAATGGAAACTTCTACATCGAATTATAAGTAAAAAGTTGCGTTGATATCTCTACCAGGCTATAGAATACAGGGAATAGATTCTTTTTAGGGAGTAATAGGTCTCGCGACGTTTGATATATACAACCGCCACCATCATAATCCACCCTGAAATAATTATTCGGTTTTGATAAGAGATGTGATTGTCGGCCAAACTTAAATCCATGTCACAATCATCACACAATCCAATCGACTGAAATAGCAATATATCTATCTGGTCGACCTCAAATGGCACTTTTATTAAAACTGTTGAAGTACCAATTTGACATCAGGTGGATAAAAAAGTTTATTTGCGTTTTAGAAAAAGAATTTTATGCCTGATCACAGGTTCAAACAAAACATTGTAGTTAAAAAACAACGCAGGTTTGCTAGTCTAACGACAAAGAGTTCTTCAACCTTTAAATCTTTCATCCCATTTAAATATTATCGTACTGATATGGAACACGAAGCTAGTTAAACAATAGAATGCGTACTGCGGCTTGAACTGTCTGACCCTGAAGCACTGAAATGTAAACCGGGTGCTACAGTTACACATTATTTTGTAAGTACATATACTTTCAAAAGTAGCGAAACACAGAAGGCAGCTACTAACCGCTGGATTCAGAGGCCTTTATCCAGCAGTGGACCTCAAACTGCTGATGAGTTTTAAAAATATCAAATTGTATATCAAAAAGAACGTAAGTAGCTTGGAAAAGTTAAAAGTCAAAATCATTAATATAAAATGCGAAATGGAAGTATCATTTGAGTTTAAAAGTAGTTCTTGTTTTTGCAATCGATATTATCGTCGTGTAAAAAAAACACCTGCCTTTGACATTATCTTTGTGATATTTTACCAACCTACCAAGAATTAATAAGTTGTTACGATCAAGGCTTGAAGTTGTCCAATCGATATTGTTTGAAACTTTATTAAATATTTAAAACATTATGTCTTAACATAGGTCTTATTTCTCAAAAAAACCTGGAACAATGTGCTTAGTCTGAGCTTAATTATTTTAATTTGCTGTTCTTCATCCTTCATCAAAATAATTTAACATTAAAATCAGCACGATACATTTTCTAGTATCATGAGTAACCACCATAATGTGCAACTAGATAATGTTCGTTTACCCATACCTCAACGCAATGAAAACAGTATATTTAAACCAGGACAAAATAATAATAAAATGAGTTGTCCAGTGACACTATTATTACAAATCCAAATCCATGTCTCGACAGACATTGATTGAGGACAGACAAAACTCTAATTTCAATCTAACACTTCAACATGAACAATACTATTACACTCACATACAAAAGTAGTCGACAAATTATTACAAATGGCGCTACACGATCATATCAATACGTAATACTCAAGATACTGTCTTAAGTATTCAAAACACATGCGCATAACATAGTAATACAGAATCATTCACGCTAATATGTGTATCAATGCGAGCGTGGAGACACAGTTACCGAGATTGATCTCATTACAGCTTACATCATCACTACACAGCGTAAACGTCCAACACTACATGCCACGAGACGAAATTATAGGAAATGTGTATCTTGTGGGGTAATAAACGCTTACCCTGCAAAGCTAGGTAGATTCAGAGAATAGCATTGGGTCACTAGGTGACGTGGGATTATAATAAGTATTAAATATTAAGATAATTCTTACTCTATAAGACTTATAGTAGTATCGACAAATGTTAAAATAAAATCAACCATAAACATAAGTATAAAAATACTAGCTAAACACCGCAATTTCATACGCGTAAAAAAATAGCCTTAAGCACTCAGAGATAATGAACATAATTTAATAAATTGATTCTAAGGTTTCAGAGTCAATTAAACATATCTACAAACAAATTAATTACTTTATTATTATTATTACTTACGTAGTATTATTGTATCGATATCAATCTAATGTATAAATTAACTGGTTAATACAAACACAGCCATTAAAACATTTTGGTTGAACCTGAGTAAACAAAGTCAACGCAAAAAGCCAGCCGTATTATCCTTCCATTTGAGCCATATTATTCTTCCTTGTAAAATGCCAACAAGTTTTGCCGATCTGTATCTATGCAAAAGGCACACAGAGACTTCTAAGCGCCGCAACCTTTAGGAGTATGTCTCGGAAGTTCGTTGCTCTACTGACATGCTGCCTGCTATTTAGAGACGCAATTAGGGAGGCTGGTACGTTGGCAAGACACGGTGTCGAACGGGAGCGCTAGGTAGAACGCCCGGCATCCTCCTTAATTAGACAGTTCAGTTTACCTAGCAGATTGGTGATTGCTATGTAGGTCAAGACTTTGAAGATGTAATTACAAAGATCACACTTCTGTATTCAGATAAGTATGTCTGCGTATTTTTAGAATGCAATCATATTTTTATTAACCCTGATAAACTTAACTAATCTCACGTATCAAACATATTCAAAGAATAAGACCACAATTTACATAACAAAGCTACTGAAAGAGTATTCTTTCCGATTAGTGCAGGTTTCAAAATCATCTTCGTAAACATTGAAGAGTAGCAAGATTGAACAAAGGTCATTGTCACTGTTAGGGAGCGAGTTATTTATAATATCGAATCACGGAAACAGGGACGCGCATGCGGCTCATATAAATCCTTCGTGACTCACTGGCACCAAGGATATAGGTGCATTTATAACTATGAACATTGGAGCGAACTTTGCTCGTGCATCAACAAGAATTATAGTCGCAAATGGGCGTACAGGATATATTACACGCAGAAGCAATCAGTGGGCGGCAAATAGCGCCAACATTATTGCACAGTCGGAATCACAGCCTACATATACCGCCCAAACTTTGTTCATAAGAGGAAATGTTTTGCGTAATTTACAAAGCACGTTCCTAATAAATACTGTCGAACTTAATCACACTTAACACGCGATTAAAAGTATGCCATAGAGATAAATACCCAACTGATTTCAGAAATGAACAAATACAGATGAATACAGATGTATGTAGACATCTACTATTTTTTTCATCGTATAAAGGAAGCAAAGGAGCATGCATTCCACTTGGTGGTAAGTGGTCATTGCCGCCCATGGACATCAGTAATCATTCCCAAGCACAATGAAATCATACCTAAGTTTAGTCACAGATGCATTGCTACCTCTGAGGACTAACATGTTCACATCGTGTATAAGTATAACCGGCAACCACGCCTCTTTAAACCGAAACACAATAATTGCTTCACTGAGGATTATGAGGGTGGTGGACTACAGAACATCTAAATGGTTAATAGGTCACATTTTAACTCAAACACCTCTTTAACATTAATCCGCTGACCAGCAGGGCGGCAGTAACAGATGGTTATTTTGCTTCACATATGCCACGGTCGTACATTATTGCAAAGACGGAAATAGACAACGGAAAGTAGACATTTTTCATGCGATACCACTTCGCGTGTTACTATTGTAACAACAATTGCAATGCAAGGAATCTGCTACTATTTCTTGCATGATTACACGAACTGTACATATCGTGTGAATGGAGTTATCATTGTGTGACTACGGGCTATCATCAGCGTGAATTTCATAAATGCGTCATTAATTCCTTACTATACAATAACAAAGATGCTTTTGTTTGTCGACTTGTCCACGTGGGAATTGTTCCAAATGCATTAATCCAGCTTGTTTACTATGACTTTGTTCGTCACAGTTCAAAATTTGTATTTATTTATACAAACAATGAACTATCAGTTTATTCAACCTCTGGTATTAATAATACAAAAATATCCAAAGCTACTTTGAATCCCAACATATTTTTCACATTTTAATTAAATAGCAAAAGAAATACAGTCATTTATGTAGTTGTTCGTATCTGGTTCTCCTTATGAACACCGAAACAGCATTTTTTATCATCTTTCGACTATATATAGATATATTATCAGACTTATTACCTATTAGTTCATAAATCTACACATACTTGACACAAAATAAGAAGCCGATGAGAAGGCCTTACCATCAACAGTTACTAAATGGATAATTCCCTTTGTAATCGCAATTAACAATGTAAATAACGAGCATTTGGCAAAGAGATATCCGTTCGCGCGCACTAGAGAGAAAGAATTATGAATTTCACTGAGGTTGTTGGCAATTCGATTTGGCTTCTCGCCCGAAACGTGACATTATACGATGCGCGTTGTGGATTCAATGGATTTTAGGGCAATTAACAAAATGTCGTAATTGCAGGTGTCTTGGAAATGTACAACTGTAATAGAAAAAAAACTAACATGATGTGTTCGATTTTTTTCATCTTCGGTACATTAAAATCACTACATCTGAACGATAACATATCGTACTATAAAGATTTTATCTATACATATAAAATGTGAATACTGTACTTTGTCCTGAATGACTGACGGATCAACGCACAGCCTAAACCACTGATCGTAGAGATTTGAAACTTGGAGGGTGTACTAT
Organism: Polygonus leo; assembly: GCA_018250455.1. Lineage (NCBI taxonomy): Eukaryota > Metazoa > Arthropoda > Insecta > Lepidoptera > Hesperiidae > Polygonus > Polygonus leo. The sequence goes on from DWNR01001513.1 coordinate 5,210, forward strand.
TTGGATGACGTAGGCATACGATAACAAAGGATCTTCCGGAATTCTATCCCTAAGTTTGTTTGAGATAACATGACGTCTTGGTCCAATATGTACATACATGTTCTTTTTCTTTGCACTTTACGTGGCATTAATAAAATGCCGATTGCAATAAAAAATCATTAACAACTAAAGAATAATAACACGATAACTTAAAATAGTATCCGCGTGTACAATGAATGTAAAACTCGACAACATATCAGCCCAAGGCGCGAATGAAGGAAGCAATTACACGAAACAAACAGGGTCCAAGCCGAGCACAACACAACAGAATAACAATGGACAAGTACTAATAACAGTACAGAAGCTGGTGCGAGCTTAGTATCAAACCGGTGTTTTAGCATTGTTCCCGTTGGTGCAAGCGGCGGGGTGACAGGCGACACGCCCGCCGCGCGCTCCGGATTCCGAAGTAGGAGCAACATTGTTGATTGGGAATTAGGCAATTGTAAATACTATCGGAGGACTAACAATTTCTCGGATATCGAAATGACAGCCTATTAACTCTACGTAAATTATCGTTTTTCTAGAATCGATAATCCAGTCCAGTCCGTTGAGCACATTCGGTACGGGTTTTATGAATTGTTTTCGTTGCCTTTAATCCTTTTGGCTCTGTGTTATTTTCTCAGCAGCTTCACTCACAAAGGTTATCAATGTGATATTTATAGACCAGTTTGGTTTTTGTTTTATTTAAAATCGATCATTGGCAATCGAAGACCGTTCGTAAACAAATGACTCAGGATATCGATTTTAATAATTACTTTATGAAGTCGTATTGAATTGGCTACTGCATTTAATAATACAAAGGATAATGTCCATTTATTCAAAACGTTTTATATTTAGACTCGCTGCACAATGACCTGACAACGTTTTAACAATGTTCCTGTCCAACAAGAGCTCCGATCTGACACACCCATTACGTGCCAGACATACCGGAGCTAAAACAACTTCGTTCATTAGGAATTACGCAATTGTAAATTATCTCAGACCAGGAATGTTTGATTCGAAAGGAATTTACAAGATTAATACAATAGATAGTTGCTTCAGCATTGCTCGGTTTAAGGGTGTGAGCTGTATTGAGGCTGACAATTTGAAAGTCATGAAATTAATCACCATATTACGAGTATGAAATCTTATGTTATTTTGTTTCAAAAAATAAACGTACGAAAGAATGCATGTGAATTTATATTCCAGTTTTAAATCTTATTGAAAGCTATAAGCGAAATCAAATAGAAAGATCTATAGTTTGTCCTTTTTCTCAGACAAGCAAAACTATAGCCGGAGCATACACTTTTAAACGGCATCAACTTTCGCTTTAATAATAGACTATTAATCACGATGCAAAAATAATAAAAGTATGAAATATTGCTGTCCGATAGTCAATATCTCGCGTAATCAATTTACGAGTATCTGAATCTGTTTAGGCCTGCAGCAAGATTTCTCGAGCGCAATTAAACACGTCGCTAACTGCGAGCCGACATGCTGATACTAATGAGCCAATTACGGCATCTAATAACTTTAAGTTCACACCAGATAAGGAACAACTAGAATGCCTAGATGATAATGCATGGAAGTTGCTATGTATCTTGCTACCGTACATTTTCAACCATGCTTTCTCCGATCCGTTAAAGTTCCTCCACGTACCTGATTCGTGGACGGAATTAGAAATGTCAAATATGGCAAAATCTTGATCGGTACGATGGATTGTACGAAAATAATATTTGACTTACGGGCTACAATGTGCAATACTTCATAAAAAAGAAGGATTGATGGATTTAGATAAGTAAGCAGAGACTAATTTGATTTTGACCCTGATCAGGCGGACGAATAACTTACTAAAATTTTTGTTCTTGTATCTGTGTATATTCGTCTATGTTTATTTTTAGAGTTATATATCTGCCACACAGAAACCAGTGTGCAAAAAGCACCATCATAAAATTCCATATGCAGTGAAACACGATTACGGAAGATTAGGTGCAACGGGAAGAAATAGTAAGAAATAAAATTGCATATAAAAACTCGTTTTGAATTCATTGGTTGGGCGTGGCAATAGTGGTAACCAATGAATAGGAACGTATTTCCGAATGCTTAAACTGTAACTGTATAATCCTCTTAGAAATATAATTTATAGACGTAAACCAAATTAATGGGAATAATTTTCTCGGCGATAATGCAAATAGTGGTAAGGCTATTGCCTAAATAGTTTTATCAAACAGTTCCAGTTCTAATTTAATTTTAACCAGTCGATGTACACGGTAACATTGGCTACAATTAGAACCAGGTTTTTCTGGATAAACATCCTATAAACGTTATTCTTCTTTAAGTTTCTGTACCCATTACTCTGTGTATGAGGTATGAGAAGATCCTTTTATCTACACGCTATCTTCTACAGTGTAGGGGTTTCGGCATCCGCATTTTCCCCATTACTTTTACTATGACACGTTAGAGCCTGATGACCTAAATACATCGGCCGGTTCATGGTGTTTCAACTCATGTACCCTTCGACTCCACCTGTCTGTCATCTGATGTCCAAGGTACATGTCCAAGGGCTGAGCCCACCTCCACGCTCCTGTATTCTGCTCTCCTCGCTGTATTAACAGCATTATTATGAACAAAACATTTGTTAATATTAAATGTCGTTCTTGTTATTTTCTTGGGACATTTGCATGTATGACTAACTACGTGATTGCTGAATTTAACCGCCGTCGGACCTTTGAAACAAAAACTGGTCTTTGTATTGTACTTTCAATAATTATATTATTTGTAGTCACGTATAATAAATAAATAACGTGAATACGTTTTCAAGTAATTACAATAATAGTTAATCTTTGTCTACTTTTATTATTTAGTGGCTGCTGCTAAACATATTTGAGATACTCTTCCCAAATATCTCTAGCTTTCTTAGACATTTATTAAAAAGCCACGTTTAGTTTATTGCCAACATCATTCATCGGAATGTTGTTTACATTCCGCGGCAGATAAACAACGAACTCATAATCCGCTAAATTATTTCAGCAAATACGTATTGTCAACAGCTCTTATCACTCACTCCACAAATGATTTAGAATTATCCGATAGCCACGTGTCAATAAATACTTTAATTTCATCATATCGCAAACAAATCAATATGATTTGTTTCGTTTTTATTGGCTGAAAGGCATTTCCGATCGATACAAATATATACAAAGTTTTATAGCCGGCCTTGATACGGAAATCCATCATGCTGACAGCGATAGGTCGAAGAATTTTAATCAATTCTTTCACGTATGATGTAAGCTGTCTTATAAATTAGTAAGTATATTTGATTTGGCATGATTTAATTTGTTAAATTGCTACGTAGATATGGTTGAGGGTTACTGAAACATAAGATGGCAGCCATTTTGGAGATTAGATTTAATGTTAATTACAGATTTGCTACAATAGGACAGAAGTAACCACTTAACGCCAAATAGACCTTTGGTATCAGCTATCATACTTATTAAATCCTATAATGACTATTCATTCATTAAAATTCTGTAACATTATCATGCAAAAGTACTAACGCTACTACATTTTTTTTATTGTGTAAAGGTAGCAAACGAGCATGCAGTCCAACTGATGGTAAGTGGCCACTGCCGCCCATGGACATCAGTAATCATCCTCAAGTACGATTGATAATTAATTAATTAATCTCTTTGTCAGCGTTGCTAAGCTTCTCGAAACTTATTTGAAGTGTGTTATTAGATGGAGACTTACAAAAGGCTTTATAAATTAGTTAATCTCAGATATGACTTTAGTCGAATTTCAGGGTTGATTAACCTCTTACTGTTAGAAGTTATTCGAAGTCATAAACGTCTAGTTATAGAGTCTAACCATAGACGAACTCCCAAAAATAGACACCAAACAGTAAATAGGTTACGCTCACAAACTTGTCAATGCCAATGGCTACCAATTTCTCGGTAATCGCGGATGCTGCCTAACTTGGCAAATAGCCAATACTGCATCAATTTGTAAAAGAAGTGCATCATATTATGCAACTTGAGCGATATTATATTGTTAGGAGATGAAAGGGTAATAAAGGAAAAATCATATTTGTTTATTTATATGAAATATAAATGCCATTTCAACCGTTATAGGTTTAGATTTTCATAATGTATAGATAAATATTTTCATCATCATTAGTCGTAATACCGTCATCTCTAATAGAGTCATCTACATTTAGATATAAATCTATTTATAGTTATATGTTGTGTGTACATTTTATTTTTGTTGTTTTTACTTTCCTTTGTTTACTTTAATAACATTCATCCTCAGTCGTATGAATTAAAGTGTTACATCGAATAACACGATGACTACTCAATCAATCGTTAATTGTTTTCCAGATTTCTAATTTCTCGTTTGACATTCTCCGACCAGAATGTCACTTCGAAATCACGTAACCGTTCGATAACGATCTTTTCACAAGAAACCCAGCCCTAAACGCAACCAAGAGACCACCTATCAACAAGAGGTCAAGGAGTTTAGGCAGGGTAATGGTATAATTCGCGTGACTAGACCTACAGTAGGTATCAGATCGATAGTTAATTTGAACTCTCCGTCAGGGCATCTGGATACTGGCGCAGACAGTTGGACTTATCGAGCGGTTACTAAACAAGTAAATGGACGGGAACATTCAAACGCACTTATAAGTTCACAGTTGGGAGTGTTTGTTCAAAGAATTTTTAACGCAACACTTGAAGCCAACTAAGTTTCTGATTAAACTGTCTAGACATTTGGTAGCACTTTGGATGCGGGACAATTTTTTTGTCTCCAGTCATAATGAATCTAGAACTGTAAAATTGAGTGCAAATAATAAGCATTTAGCAAAGTATTTAGCACTAACGCATTACAACAATTTGCGAATTGACAGTAAGTTTTGTGTTACGATTATATAATGGTATTGACCCGTGTCAACTTTACTTGATTGTTCCCGTGATAATGTCTATCTCGGTCGTTGTATTATTCGTTCGGAAATATTCAAATAACGCCATACCATTAAGGCTAGAATGGTAATTACATTTCAAAATCATTGTTTAAATGCAATTATACTGTTAACTCAAAAGTCATAATGATTTACAGTCTCAATGAGTACTTACTATATACAATCCTCATTATGCATCAGCATTATATTTCATTTCTAATACGATTCAAAGAACATCATGTTATGTTCTTAATAACAACTTGTACAATAGTTCCTTATAAATGAACACATGAACTTCTATTCCAAGTTAGTCACAAACGCTTCAGTTCTCTTTAGAATTGTCTCTAATATCTCTGTGAGAAGTAACCGCTGTTAACGACTTCATCAAAATAAAATGCCGATGCAAAATAACGGCTAAATATTAAAAATTTATACTGTAATAAAGTACATTGAAAATGTACAACCTACAAAAAAATTGACGAGAAAGATAATGAACAAAAATATAATGCATAAGCACCAAAAAATACATACACTCGCCAATGTCAATGTCAAAAGCATTAAGAATAGGTATATCGTACGAATGTGTACATGGTAAATTGGTAACACGCTGCATAAACTTTAACGTAAAACACAAATAAGGCATATTTGCTGTTACGCTGATATTGACGTCAGCATGATTCGTTCTATTTACGCGGTAACTGATTTGCCTTGCGCGTGTCAAATATAGGTATTGTTTCGTGTTTCTAATAAATTTGTTCTTCCGTCTTAATAGTTAAATTAATATTGTATTATTTTTAATATCGGTTAAAAATTTACACAATTTTATATTTTTTCTTTTTCTCTACATATTATAACATTACTTAATAAATCGGTATTACTACCGTTACCTCATTTTTGTCAACATGCTTACTAAAACCTTACTTTAAATTATATGATTTTTACCACCTGATTAAAATATAAATTATCTCTGACCCAGAACCGAAATAACATTTCAGAAATTGCTTTTTAGAAGCTAGGCAAGTATGTCAGAACCGTGCCATTTGGCACCCAATACTCTCTGCCTACCCCGTTAGGGATTTGGCGTGAAGATGTGTGTGTGTGTGATATTACTTTTCAGTTCTAATTCAATACTAATTATTCAATTATTACATATTGACCGCTCTGATTCGCTTCGCCATGCGTTGCATCTAATATGTAAATCAAAGCATTACATCAGTAAGAAAACCAAAGTAATATAAACTGCACTCAATTTTAACTCATATGAAATAACAAGACTCTATTTAGAACTGATTGTCAAAGCCAGATAAAATTCCATTTAAACATGTCAATTATCGTGATAATGCAACATTTTAACACGCATCACGATACTCTCCTTACACTAATTACGGAGAAAGAACTATAGAAGTGGAACTAAAGCGTAATAAATAAACAATATTGCATAATTTTATATTCCAGCGTTATGTTCACGTCACTGCCAGAGCGTGAAAAGCGCTACTTTTTTAAATGAAATGGCAAAAGAAGCTATACACAAAGACTCGGCTAAAAACGATAAGTTTTTAATGTTAAACTCTGCACATATTTCTTGAAAGATAGATACTAAGTAGAGAAAACTTAGTATTTCTTTTCAAGAAAATAAGACATCAATATTTAAAAAACTAAAAAGGAGTAAAGTGCGTGTCAAGTAAATTTCGATAATTTGCCTACCACTAGTACTATTAAGTAAAGAGTAATCAACAAAATAAAACACTAAGTTAAAGCCGTGTCGTGTGTTTAAAAGCTAAAGGAGTAATGTTATAGACGTTTGACATGAAAACACCACTTTGGTGACCAGGGTTAATTCATTTGGCGACATGATGGCGACCTTCAATACATGTACTGCGACTGTAACCTTCTATTTATTTTTCCAGATATGCTTCACATTGTGATAAGTACGCATGATTAAACAGATGCAGGTGTCGTATGTATACTTTTCTGAAATCATTATTTAAACCAACCAAGATTACTATATAGTTATACATACGAGGTGTAAAGCATAATTTTAACGACCCTACATTTTTTTATTTCAAATCCATACTTATTTGAGGTTGGTTTCGACGGCAGTTACCACTAACCGTCACGTGGACGGCAAGAACGTTTGCTACCTTTAGAGGATAAAAATAAAAGTTTGACATCACATGGAAGAACAAATCACGTAGAACATAGACATCTAAGAACATAGATGATCAAAGAACAATAAAGACGTTTTTAACGATACACTATTAGTCACTTTATAATAGATAGTTAAAAAAATATACAAGAACAGACACGTGTATGCAGGCTAAAATCATAATCATGTTTTGTGGCTTTGCCGCGATCAGGTTATCACAAATAAGCTATTAAACTCGTACATGCATTGCTCGATACAACTTATTTACCAACCCAATTCACAGTCTCCACAAATGTCCACTTTAAACAGGAAAATAATGGTAGCTTTTATACATTACCAGTGAGATTACTTGCATTGATTATGCTAATATCGCAATTTGCTTGTTTCGTCGCATTTTCTTATCTTTGAAACAACCATGCGTTAAGTACGCATTATCATCTGGCGATTTGTAAACAGATCGTTCTATAGATAGCTCTTGGTTTTGCCAATTTGTATCTCCAAAGGTCTCTGGATTATCAGCAGCATTAAGACATTAAAATATAAGCACGGCCATTGCCATTACAATAAATGTTACACTTGGCGTTGATACTGCCTTCTTCAAAGATACTAAGAACACAATGAAGTAATTATAGATAACTATCGTCAGAAAGTGATTATTGTTATGTTGCTTATTAATGTTCTGATTATATGATTAACATTATATTTAAACTCGACAATTATTGGTGTTTGCACGAGGCAAACAATGTATTTTCAAGATGTTTGGACTCGGTTTTCAGACTGTCGGCAAATCAGTAATCAGCACGTTAGCGTGCCAGGCCAAGGTCCGGCACGTAGTGTATATTTAAACGAAAAATTTCAGCGTGGCTTCCCTACCATCATTTTCTTTTTAAAAAAATTTATTAGATTTAACAATAAGCATTTTTATTAATTAACAGACTATCAATTCCAGCACGTCCAACAAGTTCTGATAAGACTGAACTGAATTCATCGATAATGATCAAAAAAGTAATGAACATATTGTTTTTACATATAGTGTTTCTAAAGTCAGTCGCACTAAAATTGGGCGCAATTATGTAATTATAATAGATGGATTATATCAATCAGCGGAGAGTGAAAGCGCGATCGTCCATCGCTGTTCGACGGAGATTAATGAATGTGGCAATTACTGGTGCCTTTGTCTCACACTAGTGTTCGTACGTGGGTTTGCCTGCTTAGATAAGCACGTTAGATAATAAGGTCTTATTGGAACACACGGTTAAGAAGTTAAATAAATTTATTTTCGTCGCAGACAAGAATATTAACGAAACTGCAATTAAGGTATGAAACTTAAATGTTAGGTAAGTTGTAAACTAAAAGAGGTAGTTCGACCGGGAAGGTACCACCGCCACCCTCATAATCCTCCGTGAAGCAATTTATTGTGTTCCGGTATGGAGAGGCGTGGTTGCCGGCTATACTTCAATTGCGTATCAGACGGGCATTATTGCTAGTGATATTGATGACCCGCATGGTGCAGTCACCATACTGGTTTACCGCGCAGGGGATACCGGGTTCGATTACCGGCCAGACAGACATTCGAATGTTTAATTTTGAGGAATCTGGTCAGGTCGTACCACTCGTGTAGTTCGACCGGGGAGGTATCACCGCCACCCTCATAATTCTCCGCGAAGCAATGTATTGTGTTTCGATTTGGAGAGGCGTGCTTGCCGGCTCTACTTATACACGAGGCGGACATCAAATTCAAAAGTTTTTATTCACTATAAGGTAGGTACATACATACTCTTAATGAACATCATACAGTGTTACATCAGTCATTAGATGTCAAATAATTCATTCATTCATTCATCGGCTTTAAGCTCCTTAGTCCATCTTAGTCCTCAACGCATCTGTGATCAAATTTAGGTATGACTCAATCTCACTTGGGAAAGATTACTGATGTCCATGGCGGCAATGACCACTTACCATCAGGTAGACTTTGTACGATAAAAAACAGCGGAGTTAGCAGCAGTAAAGCGGTGTCTTCGAAATATGGTTCTATTAGAACTTTTTGTGTATGGAATCCTAAAATCAGACACGTGCGCCAACATTCCGCCTATGACTTACATATTGACTATTACTATGAATGAGCTATGACAAATGTAACTAAGTAGTAACACTATTTGTTTACACCGTACTATTTCTTAGAACAGATAGCTAGGATGTGCGTGAATCAATTAATTGTCGTGATCATCCCATTGACACTGACCCTGAATCTATTGATGCCTGCTTCCTGCTCTACGTGGGAGACTGACAATTTAAATCATGAGACTAGTACTCGGCGTGTTTGTATGAGGACAGTTATGAAAGTGGAAGAAACTAGGCAAGTATGCCAGAGCCGTGCCGTTTGGCACTCGACAATCTCTGCCTACCCCTTTCTTTATTATTTTTTATTTTAAGAATAGCTTTCATTGGAATGTATCCGTCAATTTTACTGTTTCAATAAACAGAGATGGATAGGACAACCCTATGTATGACCAGGCGTGGTCGCAGACTCAAATTGGGGGGGGGTCATACTAAACTTTAGGGGGGGGGG
>DWNR01001514.1:0-14887 GCA_018250455.1 Polygonus leo
TGTCCGGCATAGCCTAGGGGATCATTGGGATACGCAAGCCCCCCCACCACGACAAGGTGGCAGCTCCAGCGGGGGGAGGGAGACGGGGGTATCTCATTGCTTCACGGAGGACTGAGAACCTCCCCGGTCAAACTACATGAGTTCTACTACTTGGCAAATAAATATATTCCTAAATTCATCCATAGATCATTTCCAGTTACCTGTTAGTGTCCACCAATTTTATAGATAAACATTTTGTTACTTTAAGGGTTCCAGTGAGTTGGTTATATTAAGTGCATTAGAAGTGACTCTAAGCCTAATAATTTTTGCACTAAGAACGTCCCAAGCTGAAAGGGTGTTGGCAGAATTTGAGAAAATAAAAGGAATTCTTGGAGTGCTTCTTAATAACTGCACTGGTGAGTAATTTAGACTTTTTAACTGTGAATAATTTATTTAGTACTGATGTATCAGCAATATTATTAATTCATTATTATTATTTGCATAAAATGATTTATGTTCGGACAATATGACAACACTTAATCACTGCCTGGAGGGTCTGCTTAAACGGTATTTTTATTTCTTATATATATCCACGGTACGTTAAAAATTTATTTTTACTTTAATGTGACGAAATAAAATTACACCCTACATTTTTACAAATTCGGCGTCTAAAAATAATAAATAGAAATTTTAACGAAAGTGCCATAGTAATAAAACAAAGTTTAAGTAATCAAGATAGATTAATAATTAAATGTCCATATTTTATGTCATTTTTTATATATATTTTAGGTAAGCTTATTTAGCATTTTTTATGTCTAATAAATCCGGAATGGATACCCTCTACCAATTGGACCGATGGAGGGGTATGTTGAGTTTTAACCCACTAAAAACAGACGGTGTTCTTCCACTCCCACAGACATATTAATATCATATATCTGTGTCCACTCCACTGCGGGGCGGAGACGCGGGAACGCTTGTGCACACATTCGCGATTCCGCTAGTGGCGCTACTCCAGTCTGGAACTACACCTGGGGCATCCCCCACAAGCTCTGAACCTTATAATCCTCCGTGAAGCAATTTATTGTGTTTCGGTTTAGAGAGCGTGGTTGCCGGCTACACTTACAAACGAGGCAAACATCTTAGTCCTCAAGGGTAGTAACGCATTTGTGGTCAACCTTGGGTAAATCTTACTAGGGGATGACTAGTCGACTACTAATGTCCATGGGCTGCAGTGACCACTTACCATCAGGTAGACTGCATGCTCGTTTGCCAGCTTTACACGATAAAAAAGAACATTATCTAGTACTTAAACGCACTCAACATCGATGTCAATCTTGAGTTCACTTCATAAATACGATTCATTACGACCCTAAGAGCTATGAGTCTATCCTCCTGGTAGTTATATATTTCTCGTGGTAGTTATATATTTCCAGCGTGGTAGTTATATATTTCTCGTTCTGAAAGGAGACCCACTCATCTCAGAGAAAATAAACAACAAACTGTATTTTATTTTTAGGGTTTCATACCCAAAAGGTGTTAAGTGCACCATTTATCCCTATTACTAAGACTTCGTCGTCTCTCCGTCTATCCATCCGTCTGATATCTCTTTAACAGTCTAACGTAGACATTTTTACAGAATGTGCAAATAATTGCAAATTCTGAAAGTACAACTCGTTTAGTTCGACCGGGGAGTTACCACCGACACCCTCGTTATCCTCCGTGAAGCAATTATTGAGTTTAGGTTTGGAGAGGCATGGTTGCCAGGTACACGAGGCGAAGATCTTAGTCCTCAGGGGTAGCAACACATCTGTGATCAAACTAAGGTATGATTTAATTGTGCTTGGAGACGGTTACTGATGTCTATGGGCGGCAGTGACCACTTACCACCAGGTGGACTGCATGCTCGTTTGCTATCTTTTCACGATAAAATATATAAATCATTATTGCTTAACTAGGTATTTTAAAGATTATAAATGACTCCAATTACACACATTCAGTCATCAAATCTTGAGTATATCTTGTATTCGAAGTCTGACCCCTCAAAGTAAGAAGGAGAATCTTCTAGATTAGCAACTGATGATCTATATGATTGTCAATATTTACATAAAAACCCGTTCGTCCTTGCTCCATGATAAACAAACGGAATAAAGTTATTATTGCCAAGCGAAAATTCTCGAAATGGTTCTAACTGCGCAGTGCTATACCAGTAAACTTATTTACCATTAAAAACGACAAAAAACTGGATTATGACTCAGCAACATCCGGGCTAAGTGGATGTTAGTTGAATATAATTTAATATTCAATTAACATCATTTTTTTGATACAATAACGCATATCATTGTCTTTTGTATCCGTATTTTTCATAATGAAAGGGATTACTACTTACACTGGGGGATTTTAAATTTTAGGTAAGTGCGAATGGAAAAGTACGTACGGTATTAAGATTTTTTAAATGTCATACCTCTTACTGTTTTTTCTGCGAAATAATAATAATTAATATAACGATAATAAATGTTTTTGAGAAGTAGTAGACCCCAGTTAAATTATAAAGCACATGCCTATTTTGATGATTTTAAAATTATAGCAATTCGGCATACATGTAACAATTCTCGGCTTAGATATTTGTAGGGATTGACCTATCGTCTCTATCAAGGAACTTTTATATTTATTTTATATACAATATTGTCCTTATAGATATCCTAAAGGTAATTCTTATTAATACTACAAATACGAATGAAAGGATTTAAACCTTGACTACTCAACCGATCATCTCATAATTTTGTACACACATTGTAAGGTTTGCAAAAAAGGACATAAGTTACATTTTATCCAGAAACAAAAACGGCTCCCGAGGGATTAATCTTAAAATAAAATCGACTTAGAAGATAAAATTGTATACAGATTAGTATAATATAAAAGTTCATTGAAAGTCGTAACTTAATTTAATGTACATAATAATGAGTAGTACAGCTTAGTAGAAATTCCAGTTTGCAAATAGCTTAACCTCCATGTTTTGTGGGCAAGACAGATACATGTTTTCTATAAAGTTTGAGGTATGTGGTTCTATTACCAGGGAAGAAGGTTTATTTTGGCATAAAAATGTGTACACTCAGTTCAAATACCCAATAACATACAAATAATGCCCTTGATAACTGGAAATGCAAATAACAAAAGAAACGGAAGCGATGAGAAGAATTTTGAGGACTACTTGCAATTTTTATTTTTAAATTGTTATGATTACTAACGTTACAAATTAAATGTACATTGAGCGATTGTACCTTTTGAAATAATTTATGTCAAGAGCGAGTTCACACAAGAGTCTTATGTTATTACGTATTCAATAAAAAATTAAGATTTTATACGGTTCCTTATGTCCATTTATCACACGGTTGTATCGTAACCATGACAGGTAGAGACTCAATATAAATAAGTTAAAACTTAAGTTTAAACTTACATTAGTCGATTATTCCTACAGTCCGAAACACACTTGGCCCATCTATACAAATAATATAGAGCTGATGAGTTTGTTTGTTTAAACGCGCTAATCTCAGGAACTACTGGTGCGAATTGAAAAAATATTTTAGGGTTGGATAGCCTATTTATTGAGGAAGGCTATAGGCAATATAACAGCACGCTACGACAAGTAGGAGCGGAGTATCAACGAAAAATATTGCAAAACGGGGAAAATTTGACCCACTCTCTTTCATATAAGTTGCGCGGATCAGCTAGTTTTTTTTTTTAACTGAAGCGTGAACTTATATTACATGTTAAAGCTTACGCGCGCTTAAAGCGTACCGTTTTTACGTAGGTACAATCTACCGTTTTTACAAAAGAACAAAAACTCAACAAAAACTTTTCCAGTATGTTGATCTGTTATTTCTACATTTTGTTATTAGGTACTAACCACATTTAATGGGTTTACTTGTCGAAGTAAACTGCATAAGGGTAACCAAAATCATCAGCAAAACCATTATTAGTTTAAAAGTGGTAGAACTCGTTTACATCGAATGGAGAGGTACCACCCCCCATTCGTTAATCCTCCATGAAGCAGGTATTCAGATAATTCACAGGTAGTAACGCATTTGTGGTCGGGTCGACCTTGGGTCAATCGTAGGTACTTGGGGTGAATACTAATGTCCATGGGCGGCAGTGACCACTCACCATCAGGTGGATTGTGTGAATGTTCGTTTGCTACCTTTACACGAAAATACTAAAAAAAATACTATTACTTAACAAAGAAGTTTATTGTTACCGTAAGTACCGTTTGAAAGTACGACAAATAGATATACAGACGAACAGAGTAAGATTATCGGTCCTTTTAGTAAGAAACTCTGAAATACAGAAAGATAATTTATTAAAATACGTGATAATTAATTTTTATTTGCATGTTACCAAAAATTGGAGTTATGTGCCTTCGACATGGTATTCATCTTTGAAAGTTATTTCTATTATCTATTAAGATAACGGTAAAGATAATTTAAGAGAATTATCTGCGCTGGCATATTAGGAATGTAATTAATTTGTCGTTAGTCGTAAATTAATACCATTTTGATAATATAATTTGAAATTAATAAAACGACTATATAATTTACATTGATATAGAAGAACATTGGATAAGTTATTACTACTGCTGAACAAGGATTTTTCTATGGCATGTCATGTCATTTCTACATGAGATATTTCTTTACAATATTTTATTATATTTAACTACAAAATAAAGTTTGGGGTGTGGAGGGAAAAATGACGTGTACAACGAGACATACATACATGGGGGCATATAGGAAAAAGTACAAAATAGAAAGAAAAAACTTGATGGCATTACATTACATTACATCCACTTTCCCTTCAGTGACACTCGCAAGATTAAGACGAAACGATTGGCTTATAAATCTTCAAAATCGACCCAAGCGTTTAATTTCCAGAGCACCACGAAGGAACTTTGCGTCGAGCTGTTCGGTAAATAGTTTCAATAATTATAATCTAAGAATATTTAACGTCTAACATTAGTCCTACGCATGAACTAACATATCGGATATCCTGCTTTTACAAGGCCAAGTCAGATTTGGGTTTAATGACTGTCAATGAATTTTGCCGTTCAATATATTGCTTAGAAGCAATTAAGTTATTTAAGTCCTTTTATTATATTAACTTAACGCTAAGTTTAGAAATTAGTATCTGTGTAGTTTAGGAAGATATCTGTGGTGATATGTACTAACAGTTCAAAGGAAATTTGATAAAGATGTTTATTTCAAGATTAGTAATATAAGGTCATCTCACTTTGTTATTTTTAGTAAAAAGGCCATCACTGTTATATTTTACATGATGATAATATATTTTGTCAATAAGCGCATACCTACATCTTTGAAATCTATTTTGTGGGAAGTGAAAAGTTACTAAATGTTGAGGAAATATTCATTTGTTATTTTTTTTATTATCATTTATTTATTTGGCCCTGCTATCAATTGTCATAATTTATATGCGATCATAATTTTTATACGATCATAGATACCCAGTACCTAGTAGATATATCACTAATATCTTTATCTTCATATCTCACTAATATAATTATACAATTCTCGTGTCGCGGTGCTTGTTACCAAACTCCTCCGAAACGACTTAACCGATTCTGACGAAATTTTATATGTACACTTGGTAAGTCTGAGAATTGGTTATCTATTTTCATACGCCTAAGTGATAAGGGTGGTCCACCCCAATTTCTTTTTTTGCACATTCTTTTTTACAATGTGGCATTAAAAATACATACAACCCTAAATTTTCACCCTTCTACCATCAACCCCTATTTTTTAATCGTGATTTCATACTTTATATGGCAGAACAACGTTTGCCGGGTCAGCTCGTTTTATTGTATTAATTTTGACAAAATTAATTAGTATTATTATTAAAATAATACGATAGATACATTGGAGATTTTTCTAAATTAATACTTACAAATAAGGAAAATACGTTTGTTCTGAACGCACAGATAACTGTTGCTACTCCGTATTTGCGTCCGACATCGGGATGTCGGCGGATTATTCATTTGGTTTTATTCCTTTGATTTCCAAGTAACATTTTTGACAGAATGAATTACATAATATAGTCCGGTACTCCAGACCTTACTAGGTTTCGGCTCATTTATGTCAGTCAGTTAATCACGTAATGGGTTTGATTTAGATAAGCTATATTATGCTGATAATGGTCATGTGTGTAACAAATGTAATGAATTTATCTATGCATAAAAACAAGAACAGACTGTCTGATCTGAAAACACAACTGATCATTTTTATCAATGTCCGCACTAAGAATGAGTGAAAATTTGGAAATTACTCCTCCAAAGGGATGATAGGTGATTATAGTTTATATGAAATATTATAAGTTATCTTTGAAGTTACAAACGTAAACTTAATATAAATATGTACGTAGGCTTAAATTTCGAAACGTATAAAGAATACTGTTTCATATTTTTAGAAACATAAATCCTAAGGGGATTTGTGAGAGAAAGAAGGTTATTTTTACGCGGACGAAGTCACAGGAATTTTGATCGTCTCATTATGATATCACAGAGATAATATATGTATA
This sequence comes from Polygonus leo, assembly GCA_018250455.1. NCBI lineage: Eukaryota > Metazoa > Arthropoda > Insecta > Lepidoptera > Hesperiidae > Polygonus > Polygonus leo. The sequence goes on from DWNR01001514.1 coordinate 6,559, forward strand.
TTATCATAGCACATGTTTTGCCACATGTTAAGCATACGATAAAAGTAATAATGCTGTCTGAAGCTATTCATTTGTTTATAAATATGAATCGTGAGTTCGTGAGTCGTTGATTAAAAAAAAGTGAACTTTTTAATGAAGTTTTTATAGACATGTATCTTCATAAGTACATTATAACTATGTACATACAATTTACGATCTTTGTACAATACGAGATAAGTGCTTGATAATTGCGTTAGTTGGAAAACCTGTTTTATTTCATGAATCTTAATGTTAAAGTATTTTTTTTGTTTTTTTATTGTATCGTATATCTACTTTATATTTCATAGTATCATCATCCTCTTGTATCCTCGTAAAAGAAGATGTGAAATATAATTTACTTTTGATGTTCATTTTTTGCTATGTATTGGATGTTATTCCAACAAAACCTCGTAAAAAGTCAAAACCTATACAAATAATTTCACACATAGGTACGTTCGCTTTAAATTTGTTTAAACTACAAAAAAATTGGACAATACTTTTATTATAATATAACAGTTTAGCGGGGTTGATACAAAGAAATACATAAATATAGTCATCGTAGCCCAAAATGTACGATTGAACTCGAAGTAAAATTAATTATACATGAAAATCTTCTATTATAATTATTAGATTTTCAATCTATTTTATCGTATAAATGCTGCAATGCAGCACTGTTACCCTGGACATTAGTACATATTCATGTCCGAGTACCGATTGAATCGTACTGTGGTTGACCACAGATGCGTAGCTACTCTTGAGAATGAGATGTTCGCCTCGTGTGTAAGTAAGTAATAGTAATAATAAATTGCTAGTGATTATGATTGGCGTGTAAGTCAGGTTTCAGGAAGGAAAGGAAGCTTACACGACATACAGTAGAGATTACACTTGCGTAAGTGGCAATGTGACTACACAAAACCGCTGAAAAGTCGAACAAACATGTTTAACTTTTGATGTGGTTTTGTGGTAAACAGCTGAATAATAAATAGATTTGTACTACGTGAAAAATATCACGTATTTCGTTACTGAAACCATATTTAATAATAGGTCAAGTGTGAGTCGGAACCGCTTAAGGGAGGTGCTGTGCTTGTGGTGATTTATGAAACAATATTTTTAGAGACATTTGATTAAGATACTTAGTATTCAAGCGGAAAATACGACAGTTATTAAGGTATCTTGTGAGCAGTTGTGAGTGTTTAGAGCATTTGCGAAATAAACCCTATTACAAAAAATCTAGATCTAAAACAACTATTGAAATAAAACCTGTTTCTGCGTAAACTTTAGTTAGGAATATTTTGAGAGATAGGGTAATTTTTGTACAAAAAAATACTGTTTAGACAACTGCAAAAAAAGAGATGTTTCTAAATTCGAGACGTATATTTTTTTTGGACCCGTGAGTTGGCGATGTTGTCGATATTTTTAATACTATATACTGGTTGGCTCAATGATCGTTCACTAGTTAAGATAGTAAAAAGTATGCATTTCATTAAAACATTACTAAATGTATACTTGAAGATATTAAATCACAAAAAATAAATATACCTAACAGTGAAAATGCAAGAAGAAGGAAGTTGTAATAATAAAAGTAGTAACCTTGTGCTTAAGTGAAATATTAATAAGTATATTAAAACCAATAACATGTAATATATGTATGTAAATAACTATAATCATACACGCTATAAATATTACGAGTAACTAATTATTATTATCCAAGTTCTTCGTGGGTGGTTATATGTAAAGAAAGTTGAATATAATGTTATCAAGCGCCTTGTTATTGACATTGATAAGAAATGGCATTTATCGTGCAATAAAAACGATAAGCATTTATGAATAGGCAATTAGCAACAAAGCAGTAATGACGTACATAATAATATTATACTCATGCAAGGTAATGTGTATACACTAATAGATTGTCTAATTTAAGAATGAGCGTACCTGTGAGGGTTACTTCATTATATTCTGCAATGTACGTAGGTATCTGTAATTCTTTGGGTTCGGCACCTAAAGGTGTGCTGTCTGAAGGAGGTGTCAAGAGTCGACGAAATCGGCGTGTTTGTATGAGGAGAGTTAGGCAAGTATGTCAGAACCGTGCCATTTGGCACTCAATACTCTCTGCCTGCCCCGTTAGGGATTTGGCGTGAAGATGTGTGTGTGTGTGTGTGTGAATATTAGGTAATTGCATGCATGCAGCATTTGATTCGTCCATTTTTTTGCGTTTTGTTTATTAAAATTGAATTATTCTAAAGATGTGGTTACGACAGATGGCGAATGGCTGTTTGTTAATTTAATCTGTATCATGCATACTTATTTCTTAATAACCAGACTGGATGAAGATACTGGATAACTGGATATGAAGTTATGTTTGTTTATTTTATTAAATTGATACTCTTCTATTTGATTACTGTTATTAAATGGTTATTAAATTCTGCATCGGATTAGATTGTCAATAATTGTGTAAAGCTTAAGATTTCGGCTGTTTCTACTAAGTTCCTCTGATTTTTCAATAATTGTGTTTAATATAAATTAATTGTCATTTGTTGTTCAGAGAAGCAATGTGAGGCCATTATCACGCTATAGAGAGAAGAAAATATCAAAAAGAGATGTAAATTGTATGACTTTACCATTGACAAAACCGGTAATAACCTTCTCATTTAAATTTATATTGCTTAAATGATGACATATATTGTGTTCATCTAATTACACACATACATCTATTCGCCTCGTTGGTATGTATGGGAACCACGTCTCTCTAAAGTCAAAACACAAGATTTGCTTGACAAGGGACTATGAAGGTAGCCATGGTACCACACCAGTCGAACTACGCAAGTTCCTACCACCTCCCAGATGCCAGGTGGTAGAACTTACGTAGTTCGACCTGGGAAGTACCACCGCCGCCCTCATTATCCTCCGTGGAGCAATTTATTGTGTTTCGGTTTGGAGAGGCGTGGTTGCCGGCTATACTCAAACACGCGATCATCTTAGTCCTCAAGGGTAGCAACGCATTAGTTGTCAATCTTAGGTACGCAGTAATCGTACGCAGGGATGATAACTAATGTCCATGGGCGGCAGTGACCACTTACCATCAGGTGGACTGCATACTCGTTTGCTACCTTTAAAACATAAAAAAAACACGAGGAGAACATCTTAGCCCTCAGGAGTAGCAACGCATTTGTGGTCAACCTACGTACTATTCAATCGTATTCAGGGGTGATTACTAATGTCCGTGGGCGGAAGTGACCACTTACTATCAGGTGGATTGCATGCCCGTTTGCTATCTTTAAGAGATTTAGAAAAATACTAACATGAAAAATAATACATTAAAGTCGACCCGAACAAAATTAAAAGCCAAACCTTAAAATTATGTTACATATATCAAACCATAGAACAAGTTTCTCCGCGTGACCTAAGGTGGTTCTGTGAATCCGTGTTCGTAACGGCACACAACGAACAAGAACACAAATTTTAATCAATTATTCATTTCTCCACTCATCCTTGCGTGAATTATACAAAAGGTCACGCTGACTAATACGTGACTTTTTATTTAGCGATTTCTTTAAAATATTACTGAGAATTGTTATAATAACAAATGATCATTTATTAGCATAATGAGCTTGATTCAGTGAATGCGTGTACGCAATGGCGCAATAAACAAAAACTCAATCATCACTTCCTCGTGTGTAATAAATAAAAGGTCACCAACGCTGACTAATGTAGAATGATTTATTTTTTTTCTTTAATTCTACCTACATTATTATTATGTCCTTGAACGCGGATCCACCCATATACTTTTACCTCCCTGCATCTATTACTAATAATTCATGTTAAAAAGAAGAATATATTTTATGAATCCAGAATTAATTTGCACAGGATTAATAGATCAAAGCTTGAGAGCCAGGAACTTACTGAACACGCAAATTACTTTGTTTTAAGTGCAAGTTTGTATATTAACGCAATAAATAAAGTACCTATTCCTTCTTCCCTATGTGCCCTCATGCGCAGTGAGTAGTCAACGGTGACTAATGCGTTATTAATCCTCTAATGTTGTAATTTAATTTTTCCTCATTAACTTAAATTTAACGGTATTAGTCACTAGGACAGAAAAATCATGATGATTAGGGTATTAAAATTATAGTCACTTAAGTAAAATTATAGTTGCGGTTCCATTTTTCGCGAAATATAAATAGACAAATAGTATTCATAAAAAATGACAGGATGTATAAGTTTACACTACATGTAAATAGGGCCTAACAAGGTGTCACATATATAACATATTTATTGATTGAAACTGATGATAAACTATATTGTTTAAAAGTCCCTAAAGAACTGTGGGTCATACGATGAATAGTTAAACTTAAATGCTTGCTAATCTAGCAAGACAATACAGTTGCTTGCAAGAAAATGGTCGTGGTGTAACTGCTTTGTTATTCGGGGTTAGTGTTTTAATTGTAATGTATACACTAGTATCGACATATTATTGTTATATTAGCCTTGTCTTTGTTATGTATTTACTCGTGTATTGTAATGTTGAAATTATCTACAAGAGAAGTCAATAAACTATGTACTCGTGTATGTGTTTTTATAAAATTATTGTTAGTTCAGTAACATGGAAAGATATAATGTTTGCACTGACAAATGTGTTTGCACACTTAACTGGGTGTATCTATATTATAACAGAACAAACAATATGATACAATTGATTGACCAAGTTATAATAATGATGTAAAAAATACCTGGAAAATTTGGGAATAAAAATTGGGACTAAAAGTATCATTGATAACTTGCATATTTTTTAGTCACCATAGAAATAGAATTGTTTTTTGTATCGATAGACAAGAATATTTTACGCTCGTAGTACGTAGTCTTGCATTTAAATACACCTATATTGTTCTATGTTCTATATTGTATAATGTTCTATATTGTCCTATATTGTCTTTAAAGTATCTTGGAAATTATAATTTACATTGAATTTCCAGTCTGGCAGCACACGTCCAGAGGAGATACTGCGGCGGGAGGGTTTCACGTACGTAATACCGCGCGCGAACGACTACACGCGCATGTTCTCCGCGCCCGCGCGCCGCGCCGCGCCCGCGCACCCGGAGTCGCCGCGGCACGACAAGAAGCCGCGGCAGACCAACTGCACCCCGCCTGCGTCGCCGCGGCACGACAAGCCGCGCCAGTACTCATCGACGTCCACGCCGCCCACGTCGCCGACGTCGCCGCTCGACGAATCCGTCCAACTGCGGGAGCGCGCCGAGTGCGACCGCTCCGGGGACAGATTGAGCGCGTCCGACTTTTATACTGTTACGGAGGATGTCACGCCGCAGCCGTTCAAAGGTGAGATGTTTTTTCTCATGTCAATAAATATCTACACGACTTTTCCGTTTTGGTGTAGACGAATAAGATTATTGTATAAAAGAAAGGTCGTCTCCACAAACTGCACGCATCCACATTTCCTCGGCCCAAAATTGTATCAAAATATGTATCATGCTAAGAAGATTTACGTAGTGCAACAGTTACTACGATCAGACCGACTAGCCCATCGATTTAACATACGGTAAAATCCGACATAACAGACAATCAAATCAAATTTTCTGACCTTCAAAGTTTGTGTATCCACAACCTAAAAAGGCTGTGTGTATAAAATTTTACACATGTGTTTTTTATTTTTCTCGATACATCTTTGTAATGTAATAAATGGCGAATCTTTATCGAATAAGTCGCGAAATAAAGTTGTTTCGTCTGTCTACATGTAGTATTAATATAATTAACGTATGAACGCAGGCACGTACGACGAGGACCTGCTGCTGGGCTCGCGCGTGCTGGTGTTCGCGCTGGCGGCGGACGCGCCGTGCTTCGCCGCCATGGTGCTGGCCGCGCACTACATGGGGCTGCGGCCGCACGCCACCGTGCTCATCGTGCAGCCCATGGACCCCGCCAAGGCGCACGATGTAAGTATACACTATGGTTACATATAGACAATGCAAGTATATACGCAAGCTCGTACCCTCGAGCATTATTTCTTTCTCTTGCACACATTCGTCATATATTCATACGCGTTCGTTACAGCAAATATACACACATCCCCTTTCTCAGTTCTTACAACTTTGCACACATTTGCACACTTTTTAAAGTTTTATTTATTTATTTGCTTTGAATACATTTATCGTAAGATCTTAGGTTGCATGCATATATTAACTAAAATTAAATATTGCAATTAACTAATCAATTCTTTAACAACATTTTTTTAATCGAGGCGAATATATTAGTGGTCAAGAATACCTTAGGTATTTGGACAATTACAAATATTTATTACTTCTGCCATACTTGCAATTTACTTACAAATCTCAATATACTGAAAAATATACACTCACTCTTAATTACAAATGAATTAAACATTAATATTTTTGTTGTACAGTATAGCGAGATAGCGGTGAAGGACTACAACCGCGGGCGGCACTACCTGACGGACTTAGCTCGGCGCGCGGGCGTGCCCGTGTTCGAGGACGTGCCCGCCGCGCTCGCCTGCGTCGTGTCGCGTCTGCGCGCCGCGCTCTAGCGACACCCCGCCGTTGTCACTTGCTAGAGCGCGGAACAATACAGCGGATAGCTAACCGAGCGTGCAGCGGGACGATCGGCTCCGAGCGGGTGTCACGTACCGCGCGGCGCTACGGACAGCTAGAGTACGATAGAACGGCATGCCTTCGAGCGAGTGTCGGATATTACGCGGTTATCAAAAGAGCTTTAGGCACAGTTCAATTCCGGACGAGTGTCATACACATACTGCGCATCGCTGTCCCCGGCTAGTGTGCAACAGATCGATGTATCTTGGTAGTAGCTGATACAGATATTGCGCGATGCTACTAGAGAAGCTAGTACATCAGCACAGTTCCGGGCGAGTGATAAAGACACCACGGCGCTACTAATAGCCACAGTATAACGGAATTTACAGCTCCAAGCTTATGTCAGATACTGCACTGTGCCACGAATAGCTAGAAAGTAAAATAGTGAAACAGATACGAGCGGGCGTCAGGACGACAATACAAGAAACAAGACGAATAGATGAAGCGACTTTTACTGAATGTACAATATATACAGATACTGTTTTGTATACTACAGAAAGTCATACTAAATGTGATGCAGCATGGAAAATATTCTGCTGAAGTGCTACAATTCATGACCATCTCATCAGTAGGATTGGAAAGAACAATGTAATCTTTGTTTATGAACAGATATTGCCTGGGGAATACAACAGGATAGTACAAAAGTACATAAACTACATAAGAAGTACACCTTAAAGTATCCGTAGCAAACTCTCTAAGCAGTATCTACATGATGTATCATCTAATACAATTTCTACGCTAAATCAAAGTTTAATAAATTCGGTTCAAGTGAGTAAAAGTAAAGAAAATCTGGCATTGAAAATGGCTCGGTTTCTATATTACACAATAGATATGGACACTAGCCTAGACAACACTCGCTTCGAAGATACATTCAGTTATTATACTTTGTTTACTAATTTGTGTAACCATAAAAGTACAGTGCAATGGGATTAAAATTTATGGTACATAACTATATCCCTACATTGTTATTCTTTAATTTGGGATTATTACACATTATTATGAAGTTGTAAATATATTGTTTAACTGAGCCTATGGTTTACCATAGCGATACAATGTCAACACTAGTAAAATAGGTGATTTACTACGCTCAAGGCAACTTTTTTTTAAATAAGATAATTTAAATAGATACCTGTGATTGATGAGTATTTGCAAAAAAAACATTGCAAAAAAAAGAGTATTTACGAATGTATTCAAACATAAATTTCGGATTGATACTATGTAATGTAGTAATACACTTCTATATAAAGATCGTTGGATCCATAGACAAGTTAAACAATATATTATTTTAAACTGTTTTATGGTAACGGTTAAAAAAAGGCGCAATGGAATACGACAACTGGTGAAGTAAAAACAAACATCATACATTACCTATGTTATAAGGTGAGCAATGTCCAAAATGGTCTGCTTCAATAGTAGTTCCCATGGATTGGATATATAAAAATTATAACGCTGATTAGTTCAAAACTAATGAATTAATAAAACTGGTTACATTATTTTTACTACATAGATTTATGCCACGTACTTAAATCTGTGTGGTATGTTCTATATAATAGAAAATTTAACATTACCCTTAACAACTAATTTGAATTGTGAATCTCATTAGCGGTTTAATTGTGACACACTTCAAACTCTGTGTGCTCCGTATCGAAACACATGAGAATATCCACAGTAACTTATCACAAACTATATTATAA
>DWNR01001515.1:0-14887 GCA_018250455.1 Polygonus leo
TTTTTTTTTTTTTTTGTGTAAAGGTAGCAAACGAACATGCAGTCCACCTGATGGTAAGTGGTCACTGCCGCCCATGGACTTCAGTAATCATCCCCGAGTACAATTAAATCATACCTAAGTTTGATCACAGATGCGTTGCTACCCCTTAGGACTAAGATGTTCGCCTCTTTTGTAAGTGTAGCCGGCAACCACCCTCTCCAAACCGAAACACAATAAATTGCTAATCAATTCTTATTCTTAATGGTACGGAACGGAATGGTCGGTTTTATTCCATACTAGAACCAAAATATATTACAATATTTAAAGCTATTTCAAATAATTACGTCAACCATACTGAAACGACTCCGATAATATGCCAGACACATTAACCAGCATAAATAGTTTAAAAATACCCGTGTGTGTATGCATCAGTTGCTGTAGTTACATTGACATAGAATGTTATTGCAATTACACATGTTGGTGATTACTATTACATACAAGGACTTTACGAGCGATTATTCATATTTTTTACTTTATATCTATGCACATATTGTTATTTATGCACAGTACCTATTTTTTTATTGTCTTAAGGTAGCAAACGAGCATGCAGTCCACCTGATGGTAAGTGGCCACTGCCGCCCATTAACATTAGTGATCATCCTCGAGTACGAATAAATCGTACTTGGAGTTGACCACAGATGCGTTGCTACCCTTGAGGCTTTATCCTAAGATGTTCGCCTCGCTTTTAAGTAAGTATAGTCGGCCACCACGCCTCTCCAAACTGAAACTCCCCGATCGAACTACATGAATTCTACCACCTGGCAGAGTATAAACACTAATATTGATAAATAATTTAAAGAATATTGAAAAGTAACGTAGTACAGTTTCATATCTGGTTCTTCCATGCTATGGGCGGCATGACAACTACTACAGTCGTACAATACAAAAAAAAAACTTTATTTTTATTCGTAAAAAAATATTTATTTATTCGTACTGAATTCTTACTTTGTAATTTAAAAATATTTAAACACATATTAGTTTTTTGGTTATTTATTTAGAATGCGATACTTTTTTGCAAAAATGTTACTTAGAATAGTAGATTTTTGTATTTTTACGAGTGTATATATAATTTTATTGTTTATCATGCATAAATTCTGCCAAGAGGTGGGGTCTTTGACTGTTTATCGGTCGCACGTGTATGAAAACATTTGAGATAAAGGATATAAAAAGTCTGCATAAAGACCAGTATTATTTGCTCCTTTTTATAGTTTATACGTCTAGATGATGTTAATATAGATCAATACACCGGTACAAAAGAAGACTTAATAACAAGTAGCATTTGTTAATTGTTATTATTTAATACATATCCCATAAAATTGTTATTCAACCAATTACTAATAAACATAAGTGTTATTCGTTAGATACTAACAAAACGTAGTTGATAACAAACAGTATAATATCTTCCACGACATAATAATATTATTTAAAAAGAAAACGCTACAAAGAATACAAGTTAAAGGCAGCCAGAGCAAGACTGTAAGAAATAACTGAAATTAAAAAATAGAAATAACGGACTGTATTCAGCAGCTCAGTTAAAACTGGAAAAGGGATTCTACAATAACCTTAGAGAAACAATTTCCGTGGGTACTACATTTTTTATAATTTACTTTTTATACTGCTTAAGCCGCATACAATTGACTTCATATTTAATCATCGTAGTTCGTAAAAGTGTAGAAAAATATTACGTTTATACAGGGTGGATTTTTCCACCTGGAGGGACTACTGTAAATCCTGGAAATGTTTATTTCTCTGAAAAAACATTCATTTATTTTAAATATTTCTTAAAGAAATATTTTCCGTTCTTTATGGCATCCATCGATAGAGTCCAAATATCTTTAACATTCATTGTATTTCTTCCTCCAAAATTTAGAGTACTTTCCTTCCAGGTGACGATAAAAAATTCATCCTGTATGAATGTCATATTTTTCTTTCTACTGAGCACAAAATAAGAGTGCGAAAATGACATAACTATACATAAAATGTTAGTTTTAAAATTGGAATAACTCTACTTTATTATTATTATTTTTGCTCTCACTCTATGCTACTGGGTAGAAGAAATAATCTGGAAAGTAATAAATAATATGAATATGAATTAAATAAAAATATAAATTATACACAACCATACATATAGCTTTAAATGTAAATAGAAATTAGTCCGGCATTTGTTTCTACGTAATAATTGTAGTTTGTTTTATTTAATTTCCTCTAATTCAATGCAGCGCGAAGCTAAGTCGTTAGTATATTTTCATTAAGAATAATTCATTTAGCCACCCGGTGTCCTGTTTTATTTGAATATTCATCAGCAGACAAGTTGATTCCTAGTTGCGATACTGCGGGAGGGGGATAGAGAGATATTTAACGAAATGTTTGTTGTTCGCGTTAGCTGTGTTTTAGCAAATGCAATTCGCATTTTGTATCCCGTTTTCGTATCTCGTTCGTATTTTCCTATCTCTATTTTCTGTGCAACGTTTTAGAGGAAAACTTTTGTGCTGAAAAAGAAAACATGAAAATCGATGAAAGATTGCTATCTTGGTTGGGGAAGGCGCCTCCTCTTTGCCTAAGTTGGAGACTGGAAGTAAATACTGATCTGACGCAGTGGGTTCTGTGGTCGCTTTGGTCAGTTTTACAGTAGATTTAGATAGGTTCCGGTTAAAGGAATTTCTCGAAATGTGTTTAGGCCAATTGTGGTGGTGGTAGCCATGTATAGGTTACAAATTGTAAATAGGCTTACTATACTTACGACAATACGGTTTTTCTTTCCGAAAAAAATAGTAAAACTTTTGGTATAATCTTTTAATTTGAGTGCATCTCGCACATACGCTATGTTGCATTGCTATGCTATGTCGATAGGTGACTGGAGATATTTACATGACAGAGTAAGTTGATCCACATGTTATGCACTTAAAGAAACGTCTTTCTTTTGTTCATTCATTTATGCGTCGAGAATTTAGACACTGTCGGCGTATCTGAATATTCATCTGCGGATAAGTTTAAGCGAGACGGTGGCAGTGGCGCGATTAAACAAAATGTTTTAGTTGTACACGTTAGCGAGTTTTGCATTGCAATTTCGTATCGCGTTCCGTGTTTCAAACAATCTCTTTGTGAAACTGTTTAAATGAATTTCGCTGGTTCCTTTCTGCATTAACGTCACACTAATAAAATGTAGCCGTATCCATGTGTGGGATAACTGGCTTAGTATGAACGTGGAGGGACTATAAATGTGTTCGTTATACCTATTTCCTTGCACGTTCTAATTGTTCGACGTAGACACTTTTGGAATAAAAAGTGCACATAGTTGAACAACTGAAACGTCTTAGCAATTTTGATATATAAAACGTTAAACTTCCAACGAGCTGCTATGGTTCATGGACATTTGTATGAAGTTAGACTATATTACAATTTTTTCTGAGGTCGAAAACATGCGTTGCAACCTCTGAAGAATAAATTGAAATGCCTCGTCTACGTCTCTTTGCCTTACTGCGCGAACCAGAACACACACACATGACGGACTAGAGCGAACGGTTGGGCTTCTGACTGTTTAATTATAAGAACGTGCTTTAGAAAGATAAAATATAATAAAATGAACCAATTAATAGTAGCGCTCGCTCCGGGTGCACTAAAGCAGACTTAGGCGCCAAGTTACAAGAACAGCCAGGTGGTAGAACTCATGTAGTTCGACCGGGGAGGTGCCACCGCCACCCTCATAATCCTCCGTCACGCAATTTATTGTATTTCGGTTTGGAGAGGCGTGGTTGCCGGCTAGCAACGCATCTGTGGTCAGACTTAGGTATGACTCAATCGTACTTGAGGATGATTACTGATGTCCATGGGCGGCAGTGGCCACTTACCCTCAGGAAGACTGATGGTAAGTGCTCGTTTGCTACCTTTACACAATAAAAAAAAGAACACTCCGTCGTACTATCATTTTTAGTGGATGAAATAATAAATTTATAATTGTAACTCCATGGATATTATTTGTGTGACTCACATAAGATTAAAATTCTGCATGAGGTGGAATTTATATCCGTTGCTTCCCTTGAGGAATAAATTCGAACGCCCCGCCTGTGCTTCTGCCATTCTACCCTTCAAACTAGAACCGTTGGCCTTTTAACAGTTTTTCTTATTTCTTAAGTTTCTCGAGAAAAAGATGGTAGAACAAATTCAAAATACGTAGCCAATTGGCTAACTAAAGTAACGTCCTAAAATTAAATACTTTTAATAAAACGAAGTAAATAAAAAGGTTTAGCAACGTTTTTGCTGCATAAAAATATAAGTACTCTCCTCTATGGCAACGATATAATAAATTCAACGGCAAAGTTACCTAGAACGGTACTACAAAAACAGCCAAATTAGCGCATCAATAATTTATTCTGTAACTAAATCAGTTAATAGTACGTTTGCTCCGGGTGCACTAAAGCAAAACTTAGGCGCCAAGTTGCAAGAAAACTCCGTCATATTATAATTTTTTCGTGGATGAAATAATAAATTAAAAAATCATAAGTCCATGTGTTCGCTATTAGTCAGACATTTGTGTATAATTTCACATAAGAATAGAATTCTAAATAAAATGGATAACATATACGTTGCTACCCTTGAGGAATTAATTTGAATACCTCATCTATTTCTCTGCCATTTCACATTTTTCAAACCATAAGAGTTGAACAGCTTTTTATGTTTTTTTCTCTTAGACGCTTCTCAAGAAAAAGATTGAAAATACGTAGCCAGTTGGCTAACTAAAGTAACGACCTAAAATTAAATACTTTTAATAAAACGAAGTATTTAAAAAGGTTTGGCAATTACGTTTTTGCTGCATAAAAATATAAGTACTCTTCTCTAAGGCAACGATAAAATAAACTCAACGGCAAAGCTTACCTAGAACGGTACTACAAAAACAGCCAATGCAGCGCATCAATAATTTATTCTGTAACTAAATCAGTTAATAGTACGCTCGCTCCGGGTGCACTAAAGCAAAACTTAGGCGCCAAGTTGCAGGAAAACTCCGTCGGCGGAAACCGCAGACCGTTTTAAGTAAAATATTAAATGTGCTGTAGGATTTGTTCGTGTACCGCCGGGTTTTAATATTTGATAAAGCAACGAAGCTTTGTCTAGCATTAATTGCGAATGATGCGACCGCTGCGAATACTCGGGAATTGGGCAAGTCTGAGTTACTTGCACTCGAACGGTTCCGTAGCTTACAGATGGTGTTTCTTGGAAGTATAGTTTTATCAATATAAGGTACTTTGGTATTTAAGCTAAACACGCTTAATAGTACCGATTTCTTATATGGTTTGATCTTACTTTTGATTTTTAACATTTTTATTTTTAGTATGAACTTATAATGGGAAACAATGGGGGAACATCAACATGGGAAATGAGTCCTGTGATAGATAGATGTACAGCGAAGTTTTAATCAGATCCCGTTGGATACCCTTATGATATGGAACCCTAAAACGAAAAGGACCGTCGAAAGAAATGTGAGAACGCACCCTCGTACCCTTGGGGTAGATACTCAACCCACTAACTGTTTATTGCTGGCGTGAAGACGTTAACGCCTATAATGCCTAATTTTATGCGTGTTCACAACGGAGCTGTAAAACGTTGCAATGATTCTGAACTTCCTTATTCAGATTGGGATTCCTTCATTCGGATTTAAAAATATATTATTACAGAAGAACTTTGATGAAGATTTGTGAAATGGTTTGAAGCGGAGGCCGACACCACAAATACGGTTCGTGGTTGGTTATTCAAATTCAATTTTTGCTTACTTGAAATTGATCTGTGGGAACAACCATTTTGAATTAAAGCTATTTAGTACTACTTCTGAAATATTCTATACCACTTCGAGTTTAAAGTACAAATCGAGCGCAAGAAACCATATTAAGTTTATGTAATGTCTATTACAAATTTGTTTACATTTACTAATCAAAGATTTCGTGTATAAAACGAGTTTATTTTCCGTATAAGTTACCAGCGTATTCGGCGATTCTAATTTCCGCGCGGATGCGTATACAATCTAACGCAATTAATATATCCGGATCCGTTCAGAACCCTCTTTCCAACGCGAGTCGGAACGGCGCGCAATATTTTTACACTCTGATTCTTTCGAAATTTGCAACATGATGTTATTAATTCATCTCAAAATTGCCTGCTCATCCATTTTTTGTGCGAAATATAGGTGTTGAAACACTACACTAATGAGACACTCGTTTTTAGTTTGAGGTTAATGATACTTTCGTCAGATTGTTATATGGAATCACTAGGGTGTCACAAATTGGTCCTTGAAAATGATCGCTATAAATAAAGCACGCACTGTTGCCTTCAATTATGTGTTCATGCCTAGACGACATAGTAGTGTCGTAAATCTTGCGTACGAGAAGAAATTCGATCTATGAGCCGCAAATGCCCTCAGAGGATATCTTATCAATTTTATTAGTCGTATTCAGAGGGTTATTTGTCACCTTCAACACGAAAATGTTATTTTTAAAAGCTAAGAATTAAGCAGATATTCGCTTTGATTAAAATTTTGTTTTGGCATTTTGAATGTTGATTAACTGCGCCATTGTTCAATACGAAAGATATTAGTCATGCAAAATATTGGCTTAAAATACTAATTATCATTTCCAAATAAACGAGTTAACGAAGTTCTCTTAATTCTTTGATCATTAGCGTGGAATAATTATCGGGTATTGTTTGGAGAGGCAACAATTCTCACAGTCGGATCGGCATCATAAATTATTCTTAAGCTCCGACTGACCGCGAATCGGTGTTTCACGTCGACCATTATCAGAGAACGGAATTGAGTGATTTGTGTCGTTCAACCTCAATAGATTACAAAGCTTAAGTGAAATGAGATGTAGGGATTGCTGTAAATAGATTATTTAAGTTAAAACGTATATCTTACAGAAGGTCCGTAAGAAAAACACATATCAAGCTAATAACGCAGATAAGACTTATAGTATAACATTCTTAAAGTATGATAAAATTGTAACTTACATCCGCCTGTGGTTTAGCGTATGGGTGTACTGACGTACGTACCTGAAACATATCATACATTCATATTTATTAAATGGCATACGTATCAGTTTCCTTGTGTAAAGCAATGCGCAAATTAAATTACAGTTTCGACTACAATGTATTATTATGGAATGAAAAGCCACATACAGAGTGTTATGAAAAAGAGACATTACTTCTGTAAAGTTTTAATAGTTATTTTTTATCTTTTTTTTAGGAAACTGTTTTACGCTCTGACACCACTATAATAAATACAATTAATATAAAATTAACACGAAGTATAAAGCGTTATGTATCATCTAAATCCCTAAAAATCTAAGATTATCCCAAAAACTGCGAGTAGTATACAAATGATAATGATACCTACTGAAGCTAATTTAACTCTAATTTTTTTTATTTAAATTAATTATTGCTTTGTACTATGTCTGTATTTAGCTAATTAGCTATATAATGTTAACATGTGAATTCTAGGCCTAAAGCTTTACTATTATTCTAAATTAATTCGTAAAACACTTTTCTGTATTATGTCAAAGAAGAACTTGGATTTTTTTGAGCAATACCTTATAAACTATTTTCACAGAAACAGCGAAGCAGAATTAAAATCGTTAAGCTTCATGCATAAATAATAGATACATAGTATAGTAATATTGTGAACTTAAAAGTTTTAAAGGTGGCCGCTTGACCACCTTTGGGTTTGTTGTAAATATCTTATAAAGCTAGTGTTCACGTTTAAATGTGGCAAAGCCGTTGTATCGAGGTGGAACACTATATTAAAATATTCAGAACTTCTGATACCCAGAACAGACTATTTATACTAAGTTTTCCCTACTCAAAGTTAAGGATGTCAACGCGTCTAATGATATCAGGCAGAATTTGCGACTTAATCTATACATACATATAATAAAGCTAAAGAGGGTCGAAACTCTGTACATGGAAGATATTCGAAAAATATTTGGCTGGGGATACTTAGAATTGATAACAGAACACGTTTTAACAGTTTTTAGAACGTTTGTCTGTTTGTCTGTTTATTTGACCGCGCATCACATAAAAATAGCTTAACATATTTTGATGCAAACTTGACTAATTTGTCGAGAAGACCCCCGGCCAGATTTTAGGCCATAAAAATTCAACCCCTAAATGGAGGTATAGCGGGCGGAGCCGCGGGCACAGCTAGTAATAAATATCCATGGATGGCAGTGACTATTTTATATGAAGTGGGCGGTATGCTTGCTTTTCAATTTAATGACACTTAGTTTATACGCATTACATTTTTTTTACTGTTTTACCAGAAGGTAGAACTTGTGTGGTTCGACCGGGGAGCTACCACCACCTTCATAATCCGCCGTGAAGGCGATCCAAGAAGGCGAACTTCTTAGCCCTCAGGGGTAGTAACGCGTCTGTGGTCAACCTTGAGATAGTTGAACTACATGAGTTCACATCACTTTGCAAAAATATATGCAAGTTACTAATATAGATATTAATATTAAACCGATATGGAGGTTATAATATCGTTCAGTGGATACCGATTTTGTAGCAGTATATTTTTATAGATAATTCAATTTCGTATTACAATATTCAATACTTAATATTCAAAATAAGTCAAGATTATTTGAAGACCCTAAAGACTCATGAATTAAACGAGTAAATAACATTAATAGTATTGTAATTTTTTGTACATTCTAATAAATTATTCCTTGAATGAATTTTAAGCAGTCTTGAACAAGATACATACAAATTGTTATAAACCGCCTTGCGATAAGGCAAGATTAATAAAATTAAATGAAATCTGTCTAAGGGTCTTGGCTTATCGCTGGAGAGTAGCATTATGCGATGCGATGACGGCACGTTATTAATGTAAAGTTAAAGTAAATATTGATATACCGGATTCTAAGAATCTTAATCTACATATAGGCAAATTAATTTTAAATAAACCGTACAATTTGATTATCCTATATAACAGACTGTCAGAAGAATACTATGGCGTTTGACATTGAGTTTTTGCGAAGAATTTTTGAACAAAAAAGTAGGACATAACTTTTTGTGCCTTAAAACTGTCATTGATCCAAAATTCTACTTTTCTATACACTATTTAATGCATAAATAACTTCGGAATATCCGTGTGTATATTATCATATTTTGTTAGCGATAATACCTGTAGCTTACACGCTGACGATAGGAATGTAAACCAAAATTAATATATCATTTTTATGTATATTGCAGACACTCATACCGTTACAATATCACAGCGGGACTTAATTAAAATTTAAATGTTATACTCAGTTTAGCAAGTTTACATTTCATGGTTTTTATGTAGGTATTATAAGATTGGACTTAAGTACTACAGTATGTATTTATTTAGAAATAAAAGCGATGGTTTTATGGCTGTAGTGTAATGCTTTATTTTCGTGTTATGTATTTTTGTAAAAACCAATACATAAATCGAAATGTTAAGGCCAGTTTTAAGATCGCCATACCGTTGAAAATGATAATTAATTATTGTGTTATGTCAAATGCCTTTACATGCCCTTGATACTAATTGATATTAGCGGTATATAGTACAAACATACATAATATAGCATTTGTATACAATTACAGTTATTAAATGGAAAAAATAATCTTCAAACACACCGCGTACTTTGCTTTCGTAGGGCACGCGTCATCGAGATAACTATAATGATAACGTCCTGACCTACGTGTGATACATTACTTGTTTAATTATACTAGGCATTTAGGCAAATGAGGCCATAAAATTAGAATAGATAACATGTCATTTTGTAAATTAAAGACAAGCATGCTCTTTATTTATTTATTTAATTATTTATCTAATGTGGACTATTATCTGGTACTTGAAAATCTGTCGAATTTGTCGCATTCGTGACTGTCATGAGGCGCGACATGCGACAAGAACAAATATACGGAGAAGTATATGGTCACCTCACAACAGACTATCAAAAATGCGGCAGGCGACAGCATACTAAACATATTCTATGCAACATTAGATATGATATGTAACATATGTTTATAATGTAAAGGTAACATACAAGCATGGAGTCGACCTGATGATAAGTGGTTGTTTGAATTAGTAATAATTTTCATGTACGATTGAATCGTAGTTCAGGTTTACCACAGGTGACACCCCGGAAGACTAAGATGTTCGCCCCGATTGTTTCTTAAAGTCACGGTTATTGGCGTGAAACGAAATTCTTTAGTTTTGTCGCGTAACAGTCGTCGCTTAAAGTCGTGGCCAGGCCCTAGTTTTTCGATATCGTTGCCACTGCGTTGTGGTTCGCGAAATAAAAAGAAAATGTATGGCACGCGCTTTACACATAAGGATATCGCATCGTCGCCTTGAGCTGATGCCTCCACTCGAACACAAAGCATATATGTTAATACCACATTTGCAATTAAAATCAACACCCACCAAGGGATGCTATTGTCTCACGCGAAACGAATCAACATAATTTTCATACTATTATATCACGAGTGTTGCGTCGGTAAGTAATATAATATATTCTACTTTTATATATAGAATACAAACCTATTTGTAATTTTCCATAATGAAGTTACTTAACACAATGCAATGTTCGTAAATATATTAGCAAATAATTTTATTAAGACAGTGTAGGGTACAACGTTACAATGACGTTCGCGACATCGACTTAGTAGTTCGATCCTCATGATTCGTTCGTCGTTCGCGCGAGACGCCGAAGGTAGTAGTCGAGCATCGGAAAAGTACAGCCGACGTATATAATCTCGCTCCGGTATTACATACTCGCATAATAGGCTTGTGAGTTCGTAATCCTTCGATATTTTGTGATTGTACACGTCCCTAGTGAAGTCGTCACTCCAACAGCAGCACAGCTCTGAAGACCCGAAACCACAAACGGAATTTAAGGTGGTCAATTTCCCCTAAAGGCGACATTTTATTGTTGACTATGACTGATGAGTTACTGTCCATTAAAAATACTTATTTATGTATCGGAAAAAAACTTACCATTAGCGTGTATCTTTATCGAAAAATTTTAAAATCATCTATTATTATCAATTATCAACAAAACTAAGAATCAGCTAGTAAAAGTATAATTGACGTACGAGAAGTTATTATTGACACGAAAGGCCAATGACACATCGAAGACTTCATCAATGGGAAATAAAAAACAGCTTAAACGATTAATTGAGCCGCTAGTTTGACCAGTGGAATTTGATCGCTCGTAGTTTAACCGCTTACGGTGGGGAAAGTATTCGGTTTGATGTGTTTTCAAAAGTTTTGACATCGGAAAAGAGAAAATTGCGTTCATGAAAACTTTGTTTTAGTTTTTCTCATTGTTTGTTCTTGCAAAAATATTATGGGAACAGCGATTATTCTATGCCGTCTTCCTTTACTTGTTTCATCGACTTTTTCTTTATAAAGCTATTGCTAGTCATTGTCATCGCATTTACTTACTTTAGTAGCGTTAAATCTGCCTAGACGTCCGTATTTTAACTTCTATCGGCATTCTGTTTATCATTAAATAATAGGTATAACTAAAGTAAAGCTCTATGTTAGGTTTTTAGGGTCAGAGGTGAGAAGATTGTTTTAATGAAAATAATTATTAAATATATGTTAACTATGTTCAATCGACTACTGAATGCGAAAAATAGCTCGTGCTTTTAGTTTTATATTTCATATAACAAGTTTCAAGTTATTCAAACAGTTCAATGTATTGCATCAATTATCTGCAAGCAATTCAAAACAATGTTATTAAAAAGTTTTAAAATCAATACTATCGTTTGAATTTCAAAAGTGGAATAGTAGGACCGAACGCTGGTTATAAAAACATTTCGCTGGAGAACTTCGGTTACGAATGATACTAATTGAAGGAATTCTCAGAGTAAAAGTTGGACAAGCAATCTCTGGGTAAAGTTGGGGTGAATTTCAGAGCGCCGCACAGCATCTCCGGAAGAATGTAATAACTTACAGGTGCTTCGAGTTCTTTATTGGATTTCGCACGTTCCGAGTCGACGTGTTTGATGGCCGGAAGATTCTTGCCAAACTCTCCGTAGCTCTTTGCTCGGTATTAATTCTTGTTGGACAACGTGTTCCCGCTTCTTACTGCGCCCGCATTTATTAAAACAGTTTTGTGAAAACGTCAAAACGACGAACATTAGCTTTTTGACACATTCCACATCCTATTAATGACTGTAAACCGTGTACTTTTAGATAACAAGGATTTATAATGGAATGGATAGGATGGAATCCATCTGCGGTTAGGCTTCTTCAATAAGATTTCCATCAGTGTTAAAACTAGTTATGGCTTTTAATAAACAGAATACGTAGGAAATAAAAAAATGTGTTATCAGTTATCACTTCACTGTATTTGATACAGTGGTGATAGTAAGGTATTGAAATAAAATAAAAAATCTATATTAAATTAACATATGAATGACTGCAGACTTCGGAATTTATGAAACTTTTTAAATTTTGTTGTGTCTTGATCGAGATCATAGGTCCGAGAGAGCTAGAGTTATAGACAAGATTAGTACGAGATTAGATCACGAGAAGTTATACGAGATTATCAACGTAATAATTTGTATTTAAAAATATTTATCAACTCAAACAATTGTCAATATTTACGTTGTGTTTGTTTTCATGTTTTAACTTCTGAGTAACTTTAATAAACATATTAGTAGTGAGTCTAGTGCAACTCCTAAATCATAGCCGGACAAAGTCAGGGGCAAAACTAGCGTTTACTAAGTGGAATGATTTCTATTTTCAATTCAGCACATTACATTGACCTTAATACTGCTGTCCTTATAAAAACAGCTGCAACTCTATCTTGACAATCTCGTTAGCAAAACCACAAGTATAAAAAGCTACCTCATTACAAGATTTTTTTTGGCTGTAGAAGAAAACAAGCATGCAGTCTTCATTACGTCGAACCCAAAGGAAAGAATACATTAAGTACATGAGATTCTTCATACAGGTGTTACTATTTCTCAATAAAAATAGCTAAATATTAAAGGATTCCTTTATCAGGGTGTGATAAGCGATAAAGTAGTAGGTTAAAAGACAGAAATAAGGTCAAGGTCAATCAAATCCATCACCACATCACGTCACACACACACGTCACGTTTATTTTGGACGCGTTACTTCGCTTGTTGGCAAATTAAATGACTTCTCCTTTACCGTATGACGCAAAAATGACCCTCAAACATATTTTAATTTGACCGCTCAACAAAGCATTCACCTGTGTCACGAGGGCGCCATGAAAAGTGTTTCTCAGGAGCGACTGAAAGGAAAAGTATAGGCCGTCGGGCCGCGCCGTCGCTGCACACAGAGTCATTGACACATGCAAATTCGAACAGCGTTTCGGTATTCGGTCAACGACCCCCCCATTCAATGACTGTCGAAAGTTATCCGTGAATACGACGTGTCGTAGCCTACAAACCGCGACTCCTATCATGCGATTGTAATGCTAAAACCAACTATAAATAAAGTTGTCGCCCTCCGAGCCTAGAAGCACGTCTAGTTCTTTGCATTACACCGGTTTTAGATGAAACAATGCTTGTCGAAATATAAATAAGGTTGTCTATCGGCTGTTCGACGTTTGTCGGATGCGATGCTAGTTCGAGGTCTGGCCATTGTATTATTAGCATTGCGAATTTCGTCAACCGCTTAGCGCTAGACTATTCGCAAATACATGCGGACAGTATGCAAATTTCTCCTGTCGGATGGATATTTGCATGGTTTGTTATAGTGCACAAGTGGGTGGTAAGCTGTAATTAATACAGATTTAATCAAAATATGTATGGAATGGCATGGTATGGTGCCACTTGAATTTGATTTTGGGGAGATAAGTTGTTTTAGCATGGTAATGTATGTATGCTTTTAGAGTAGAATTTTAAAGCTCAAATTTACATTTGGTAAGTCTATATTAAAGATATGAAGATTAATTGGGTAACCGTTTTTAATGTGGAATTCTATTTTATTCAACGTTTATCTTTTTAATTTATATTTTTTAATTGATAGCAAACGGACTTAATTGTGAACGTGGGGGTAAAAAAGATATCCGAGTTCACGGAGCTTATATTTTTTGTGTTCAAAATCTCTACGCATTTGTCGTCATTTCCGATCGTAATAATTTTCTTTTATCAATCTTTCTATTATTTCAATTTGGGTTCCTCGTTGAGACTCTTAAGCTGTTTCATGCAAACAAATTTTCTCTGATAATATATCAACGACCAATTTGTGTGATTATGTGTTAATGAAAAATAAAGTGCTCACACTAGAAAGATGACATATACCATGTTAGCAACTCTCAGCTTCAAAGCAGGAGTATGCGGCCAGCAACTTAAGTCTTCTTTGTAGTGTATGCAGTAATAACAACTTTAACACATTCTACACTCATAGCCCCATGGTAAATAGACAAGATATATAAACTTATCATTCAGATATCTGTCTGACCAGAAATCAAACTTGTGACTCTTTGAGTATCATATGCTGTACCACGTGGGTCGTCAGTGTCATAACATTATTCACAAGGTAAGGAAGTTAATCAAATCAAGACAAGTGGGTTCGTCCTTGTCTACTTGATAGACCTGCTAAGATATTCTGCGGGTGACGTAAATGAGAACGCGGTTTCAACACCGACACCTGTGCAGAGAATATCCATTTAAAAAATCAACTGTACTTTTTATTTTTATCAAATGGAAGCAGCAAATGAGCATGCAGGCCTCCTGCTGTTAGGTGATTACTGCCAGCTATGGAATTTTATCTCCAAATAAGGGACTACACACACTTATTCAGCTCTATTCAGCTAATGTTCATAGAAAACGAGGATTTCGTATGGAGACACGT
>DWNR01001516.1:0-14885 GCA_018250455.1 Polygonus leo
TCCCCACACAACTTTTTTTTGAATATATTCCATGTACAGACTTTCGACCCTCTTTAGCTTTATTATATGTATAGATTCTTTCAACTCAAGTGTTTATCATACCATTGCAGTTGGTTTAAAGTTTAAATTTTAACCAGATAATTTTCGATAGAATTAATATCATGACACAGAATCCTGTCTTATGAGGATAGCAAAGTTTTATTACCTATTTAGTTTATAGAACATAGCACTAAAATAAATATATTACATTTAATGTGTTCCTTTGTTCAATATTTTCTTTCAGACATTCAGCCCTAATTTATATCATATTTGTCTTTTCAGATAAGCATGAAAAGAAAACTGGGTATGAAGAAGCCTTAGGAATATCGACTCCAAGCAAGGAAGTAGTATAGTGTATGAAATATTATTATAATTTGCAATTACTCAGATTCATTTTCACACGCTGTCTCTGTGCAATCGTTTGTTCGAACAATTAGTATATTTTATTAAAGTTAGGTACACTTAAATGTATACATTTACTGGCATTGTTTTTCTTCATTTCGAGCGGAACATGTCCATTTAAACGATATATTTCTATCAGTATAGATTAAAGAAATATATGTATAATTATGTACAGTTTTATTAAATATATTTGAGATTTATGCAAAACCTTATTTTATTTTTTTAAACCCTTATCCTTATTAGAATGGTATATGTTTTTCGGTAAATCCAAAACGACATTGATTTTAATTTTATTGAGTTACTTGTCTAGTCTGAACATAAATATTTGAGTCTATGAAGTTTCTCAAAATGTTATTTGGCTGTCATCTGCATGAACTGATCAAATTCAGCTGCCGATCTTCTACCTAATTAAATTGAAAAGTCATACTAAAATTAATGTATAATACAGACAATAATATCAAATACAGATTTTGTATAATGCATCTGAATCATGGTCTTCTCTTTCGTCGTCTGCCAATGAAAGGACAGGCGTCTCCACCTCTGCCACCGCCACCACCACCGCCGGCTCCCTTGTTGTATGAGATCGCAACCTAGAAAAATATTTATATAGTTATAGAGGATAAAGTTACACGTTGGTGTTTAGGGTTCTCGAGTCATATTAGTTATTCTTTCGTGTATGTCTACACTAGCTGACCCCACAAACGTTATTCTGCCATAAAAACAAATAAGAAAAAATTGTAGCCTATGTTTTATTCTGATGTAGTTTTTACGCGAAAGAGTAACAAACATCCATACTTACAAACTTTATAATTGGATACATAGGATACATTAGGATTAGGATACATAACTTCAATCAAATAAAAATCAATATTTTTATTGTAAAGAGGGGGTCCCATCATCGAAATAATTTAAAATCGTCTAAACATAAAATACCAGATTAAGAAACACAACAGTCTTAGATACAAAAAATCTGCGAGCTCCTATTATAAACGAGTCAATTGAAACTAAGCAAGTTGGTGGATTACGACATCTATATCCAATACCCATATATAGTCCAAAGTCCATCGAAAATAGTCGTAGTTATCAATTGACCCAATTGGTTCAATTGAGAATTTACTAATGTCCGCTGTTTAATTGAAGTTATCGAACGCACAAACAATCTATGATGTACGTTTACTAATAAAGGATGTATGTTCTACATTCGTTTTTAACTATATCTTTGCGCATATTATGATATTTTAAGAGAACTTTTATATCATTATCATGCCTATATAAACTTAGTACGACTGAAGTTTCGAATTTGTTGTGATAAGCACTAAAACTAATTTAACTATATTATAAAGAACAATGGCACATGATCATAAATGGAAACTCATCAGAGAGAATTTTTATTTTTACTTTCCTTCGATAATATGAGCAAAGTATATGATCTAATGAACTCCTACTGCGCTAAATAAAAAATACGAAATTATTTCATTTAAAATTTTCTCAACATTACCAATTCTCACAAATAATCTATGTATGATTGATAATAATATCACGATAGTAAGATAAAAAGAAAACTACATTTATAAACCGAACATGATTTATTATATTCCGATCGTACTCAATAGGCGACAAATAAATATCACTTGGGTACATTAGGTATGTTGTTGTTGTACTTTGACATTACATAATATATTCCATAAATACTTTTAACAAACACGAACCTAAGACAAATATTTCGCTATATACAAAGGAACAAACGCAGTACATAATGTACAAAATACTCTATTATTGCATTGATACACGTAACGGGTGTGGCCACACACAAGCACCCTTAAAATAAATATCTAAAAGATACAATATATTTGCAATTGTTAATTAAAAAGAATAATTTTACAGGTGTAACACTGATGTACATGAAATATATTTAAATACCCAGATTTACTTTAAATTAACTACAAAATTAAGGCTTAAATTAAGTCGTACATAATATCAATGTCATTTTGATGTTACATGGATCGAAATTTTAATGAACTGTTTAATACTTCCCTGAAAGTTAAAATATTTAAAAAGCGGACTAACTACATAACATGTAATACATATATTGCTTAATCTACTTATGAAAATTCAATAAATAATACATGCTTTTAGTTGGAAACAGCGGGCTGTCTTTTCTATAAGTGTATATTATTATGTCAAAACATATGGTGTTGGCTATATTTATATTTTTATGACTATTGTAGTTATTACACACATTTACGCACTATTTCAGTAAAATGCATAAATACATATTGATAGCAATAGAATGTCCGGAACATACACTATAATAATAATACATATACCAACGACCAATACCAACGACAAATTTCCAAATATAGAATAATTTAACATTCATAGTTGTGTCAAAAAAAATTGCCATGACATCTATGCTTACATCACTAACAATAATAATTATTATAATACAATAAATTAAATACAAACCACTAATCACACAAGCAATGTTCCAGGTTAAATATTCGAAAATTTGAATGAGATTAACATTACAAGTATTCTAATGGAGGTGTTTCTGACTATGTGTAACAATACTGATGGTTTTTACTTTTCGAGCATGTATTTAGGGATGTCGAATTTAACCTCGACGCCGGCCTTCTTCGCGAGGGTCACGATCTCCGACAGCTGCACCACGAGCTTGGCCGCCTCGTCCAAATCGTCGCGAGGCACGATGCGAAGCCCCGAGTCGGCAATCAATTTTCTAGCTTCATTCACCTTTGTGCCCTGAGGAACAAAATAAAACAAAAAAACACTTAGTAAACTGTTTATAATTATTCTATCTGCATTGTCTTATTCACAGTGACGTAAAGTAAGGTGGATTGTTGATGTGGTGATATTAACATTTTTCTCTATGTATTATAATTGATTTTTACCTGTTTTACAGTGGTATTTCCATTAATGAAAAATTCAAATAAGACGACGAAATATGAAAAATGTGTAAAAAGGAACATACCTGAAGTCGCACAATGACAGGTATTTGAATATTCAGATTCTTGGCAGCATTGATAATACCCTCGGCGATGACGTCACACCTCATAATGCCTCCGAAGATGTTAACCAATATGGCTGACACTTTAGGATCGGATAAGATAATCTTGAATGCTTCCTGAAATAAAACCATATTATGGCAATTAGAGTTATCAGTTATCACCATTATATAATACTAATGCTTGTTAATGAGCAATCTATTACGAAACAAATGACTCATTAACATCAATTCAATCAAGATTTAAGTCGTTAAGATAAAAAATCTTAGTAATATCGATAAAATAGGTGTTAACGTTAAGTAATGAAAAAACATAAAAAGATCGATAATCATGGAATCTGCCACGGATTAAATAAAAGAAAACCAACCGCGACAGCCTGGGCCGTGGCACCGCCGCCGACATCGAGGAAGTTAGCTGGGTCGCCACCGTACAGCTTGATGATGTCCATGGTGGCCATAGCCAAACCAGCACCGTTCACCATGCACCCAATGTTTCCTATGCAACAAAATAAATATATAGACGAATCAACCTCCTCCTTTTTTTGTAATCGTTTTAAGAAATATCAATATAATCGATCAAAAATATCAATGTCATCAATCAATTGATAGATTACAAATAAACATAGAAAACTTTTCTTTTCATAATATTAGTGAAGGTTTCATAATAAAATTATATTAAAGCGCAATAATAATCTTGGATTGAAATGCAATGGAGAGTAGTAATTCATTTAGCGGGAAAATTACTGTGAGGTTAAAATAATGTTTAAAAACAGTAACATACCATCAAGAGCAATGTAATTCAAATCAAATTTGGCAGCTTCGATTTCCTTAGCGTCTTCTTGGGTTATGTCTCTCATAGCAAAGACCTCTTTTTGTCTGTAGTGTGCATTATCGTCAAACCTTAACTTGGCATCCAAGCAGAAGACTGAAAAAATGTACACCAGTTTAAATCATACCTAAGTTTGATTACCGATGCGTTGCTACCCCTAAGGACTAAGATGTTCAACTCGTATATAAGTTTAGCCAGCAACCAAGCCTCTCTGAACCGAAACACAAGAATTGCTTCACGGAGGATTATGAGGGTGGCGGGGGTAGCTCCCGGTCGAACTACACGAGTCCTACCACCTGGCAACTAAAGAGTTACATAATTTACAAAAATCACAATTAAGAACTTAATGTTAAGGTCAATATTCTATAAGGTCATAATTCTCAAGTTAATCAATATTTCACTAATCACTTACAATTTCCAGAAATAGCATCCTCAGCATAAGGATTCACTTCAATTAATAGAGCATCCTTCTTCAGGAATAAGTCGTACATTTTTTTTATAACATCGCTAGCTTCAGCAGCTTTCTCTTTGAGACCAATCTGAAAATAAGTGTTTAATTTAATATAACTATTATTACAAATGATATATTACTCATGCAAAAATTAAACTTTTAATCAAGGTTGTCACTTGATTTACTGTTGAAGGTCTCTAAGTGAAGTGAAAGTTACTTAGATAATATGTTCATTAACGTAAATATATATTTATTCTATAAGATTACAAATTCTTTGTCACAATGATCATTACATGCTAATTTCTGAAGCTACTTAACTAATTTTAACATATGTGTAAAATATGTGAAATTTCACACATACGTGTAACTTGGTCCAAATTAGAGATAGGAAATTTCTATACTTGACAGGCCATATTGTTATGAAGTTTTTAAAAGCTGCAAGGTTTGCCATTCAAAATAAAAAAGAGATTTCTCCCCTTTCCCATTCCAATTTCCCATTTCAAAAGAGAGTATAATATGTACTTAAAGATCATGAATATATAAACTTACCTTTTCAACAACCCGGTTAACTTGTTCATCTGTGATACCAGTCTTGATATCAATTGGTTCGTAAGTAATGGCATCAGGGTTCTCTGCAGCTACATCTTCAATGTTAACACCACCTTGAGAAGATGCTATGATGACAGGACCCTAAAGTAATAAATTCCACTCTTTAATTTTAATGCGGAATTATTGACTTCATTTTCATTGAATTGACATATTGCCCTTAAATTATATTATATGAAAAGATTTATTTGTCGTAAACATTTTAACATATTGAATGTTTTTAATGATCTGTCTTGTTTGGTCATTAAATTCATAAATTTCTTAACATGCCATGTCAATTGCACAATTGGTAAGAAATAACAATCAACACTTTATTAACATTACTTTATTCTATTCAATATCTTAATAACTTAATGAATAAACATAAAGTTATTAAGATATGGAATATTATCTATTCGTAGATAATATGCAATGTAAGTGGACTTAACATTCAAAGCATTTTTGCTAAGGAAATTTAAGACTCCTGTATTCAGCATTAATATTTAATAAATTTCCTCATTAAATAAACATACATACATTGAAACTGCGCTCCATCATGATGGCAATATAGAATTCCCTACGTGGGAATTTCCTCTCAGTCACCATCACCATGTTGCATATCCTTCCCGCAGCACCAGTTTGCTTGGTGACCAAATATTGCTTCAACATTTTTCCAACAATGTCACCGGCTAACTGGGGCCTGTTGTAAATATTGTGTTACTTGGTATTTGGATTATAATTAAGTTAAAATAAAAAATTAAATATATGCTACATTTTTTTATTTGTTAAGCATAGACACTTATTTGTGAATAGTTATTAAATTCTCATGTTAGCAGCAAATACACATACAATATTAAACCTACAAATAGAAATAGGGTCTATCTAATGTCTATCACAGGAACATTTGTACATAATTGTTTACTATTTTATAGTAGTAAAGAATCAACAACTATAATGTTTATTTTCATAATCAAAATATTTATACACTACTCTGTTTAAGTTTATTTATTTCCAATAATTGACTTACGTATCAACCATTCTGACACCACCTTTGAGGCCATTTTTGAAGGCACCCCTACCTCTGCCTCCTGCGAGAACCTATACAAAACATTATAATATTTCAGTCACAAAATTTAAACAATTAATACAGAAAGCTTTGTAACTTTTTTATTTATAGTATTTTTTTATAAACATACCTGTGCCTTAAGAACGATGTCTTTGGTGTTGAGGTCAGTGGCGAACTTGACTGCCTCGTCCTTAGTCTTGGCGATGTTGAACTTGGGCACTGGGATTCCATTATCACGGAGCAATGTGTAGCTCACATACTCATGGACATTCAAGTGTCTCACTTGCTGCTTGCTCGGCAGATTGGAGTCTGCTGTTGCTGTCAACAACTGTCAAACACATTGTTATCAAATATCAACAATCACTTTTGCTACTAAGTTTATCTTTACAAAGGTATATTAGTCATATAGGTAGATAAAAAAAGAAAACGTATTTTTTAAAGTGAACATAACTTCGTTACATAAAGGCAATATCAATTGATTCGAACCTGTGCAAGGCCGAAACTCTAACCGCTACCACTAAACTCAATACCATCTTAAAATAACATTGAGGTCGCCTTCTAAACGGAACACTGTCACTGTGAAGTTCAAGTCTATTTTATATATAACTTTATATGACATTAACAAAACAAATATACGTCATTATACACAAAATACGGTGCAAAGTACAATAAATGTTTAAAATGAAAAAATAAACACTGATAAGCACGAACGATGACGTAAGAATTACACACTGAAAAGGACAAGGTCGAATATATAAATATGTTCCCATTTAATTATATCAAGGATTTTTTAATTCTTTTGTTATATAACATAAAGAAGATTTATACAAGAAAGCTTGATGTTTTTTAACAATAAGTTTATTCAATTTGATGAAATATGGACGAGATTCGCAGGTGCCATTTCATGGAGGCCATTGTAAAAATTTTACTCGCTAAGAATTATTCGATAGTTCTTATTACCTTTGATCCATTTTTCAAAATTACTGTTTCAGCAAGACCAATTGAACGAGGTAGTAAAGTCGCCATTTTTCCTTTAGTTTCCTGCTTAGAGCAGAATTTTTAACTGCTGCCTGTCTACTTGATGATTTGAGGAAGACGTTTGACTTTGACTTTTGAATGAATGAAATCGAATCTGTCACTGTCAAATTTATGGTGTTTTTTTTTTTTGATGTAGCTTCGCGTAATTTGAACATAACCATTATCATTTTTATGTTGATAACTTTCATATTTTTTATGAGGCATATAGGCATGAGGTAACAGTATCTTATCATCCATCCATATCTTCATACCATCCAAATAGAGCTATAGTGGTGGGAAAGATTTACCAGGTGGTAGAACTCATTTAGTTCTATCAGAGAGGTACCACCGCTACCCTCATAATCCTCCGTGAAGCAATTATTGTGTTTCAGTTTGTAGAAGCGTTGCCGAGCTACATTTATACACGAAGCGAACATCTTAGTCTCCAGGGGTAGCAACGCATCTGTGAACAAACTTAGATATGATTTAATTGTACTTGGGGATTACTGATGTCCATGGGCGGCAGTGACAAGTGTGACCACTTACCACCAAGTGGACTGCAAGCTCGTTTCCTACCTTTATACAGTAGATATGTTACTGGTGCTCGAAAAGTAAAGCAAAATACGATTTTGGTCCGATACGCACCAAAATCTTTTCACGCAATTGGACAGTGTGACGTCATGACGTCTATTAGATGAAAAAAACTAGCGAATTGTTTTCATTAGGAATATTAGGTTAATTCAAATTCAACCACAATTCAGTATTAAACAAGCATATAATGTCATTGTAGGTAGCCAAAAATCTTTCGTCCATATTAATCATAATCATATTTATCATATAACATATAAAAATAATCTATTTGTCGGTTCTGAAGTCAAGTGGACAATCAAAAAAATATTGTGAGGCATTATACTTTATATTAGGTATAGTATTTCATCATGTATAAATATAAAGGAGTGTAATGAAAAAATGTACTATTGTATTAAAGCAGTTTTATTATGAACTGATTCACCAACTACACTGTCAATATTTTTATTTTTCTCATCAGTCCACACACCGTTTCCCGAAAAGTAATGGTTCTTTTCAAGTAAATACAGAACTAAACTCAGTCTCTGTGTATTACTCAATTTTTGTAAGTCTAAAAACTCGTGCAGGTTCCATTGGTTGTTCTCACAGCTTTTATTGACTAGCAACATAACTTCCTTAACCTTGTTCCAGGGATAAAGCAAAATCGGGCAGTTTTCATAAATTTCTTCAGAGGAGAATTCTTTCGATAATTTTTCATGAACATATTTAACTTGGACCAGGGGTATGTTGATCCAAAAAGGATGTCTTTTTACTCTTTTCCGTATATCATTCATGCTGTAATTTTTACCTAGAAATTCACTTATGCAAAAGACTAGATCTTTACCCTTACCCAATCGATCTCCAGGTGCCTTTTCGAATATTTCATAGTGCGCTGAACTTCCCGAAAGTATATTCAAGCTTGAACATTTTTTGTTCATATTGTACAAATTTCTCAATCGTTTTGTTGCTGTATTGTTATAAAGTATTATTTTTAAAAATCTTGGATGTTTTGAAAATGTGTTGAATTCAGGTATGCTTATTGCTTTCTCGAGCCGTTCCTTCACCGTTTGCGGGCCAAGAGTATAAACTTGAAAACATCTTGTCTGAGCCTCGTTACTTATACCATATTCTTTGAGCACTTTCTTTGTTTCAATTAGCGATTTATAACTTTTTATTGCTAGTTTTGGATACATTCTTATTACTTCTTTTATATCAATTCCTCCAATAGATCTAAATTTGTAAAGAATATACTTCAAATTCTCAGGATCTGCATGTATTAAATAAAAGTTGGATTTTATTTTTTCAGCAGACATAACAACTTGTGTTTGTAATATTTCGAGTGTTTCATTTATTACTTTCAGGGGCCGATGTTTGATAGTTGGATATGTTTTGAGGCCTCTTAAAAAATCGTTCTCAGTTAAATCTAGTACTAACTCAAGGTACCTTTGAATGATTTTGAGTCGGAGTGAGTACAAAGTAAGGTTATCCACATCACCATAAACCAAAGTGGTAAGCGAGGTAGGCCATTGCGTCATACAATTTGCTAATTTGTTTTCTATGTTGACAATTGGTGAAAGGATGCCTGCCTTCTTCAATTCTCCTATAGTCTTCTGTTTCATTATGGGGAAATAGGTCACTAGATGTTTACTAGATAAATTTAATACTCCACACTCTTCTAATACTCTGTATCGAAATTTTAATGTGATGGGTAGCATGCTACAGATTGTGGGCTCACTCACTAGTACATCTTTAGGAAATCCCAATTCATTAACAGCTTGTACCAAGTTTTTAATTTCCTCTCCATTTAACCTTTGGATACCTCGGTTTTTCAATTGCAGAAAACGAGCTTTGCTCTCACTTACATCCAAATACTTGCAAAGGTATTGCAAGTTTTTTTCATCTTGACAATAATACTTCACTTGTATATGGATCCTGGAGCCAGGACGTAGGACACGGTGATGTAAGCATTTTGTAAACAAGAATCGACACAATATCATTTCAATTCTTTAACAAAATCACATTGATATTTAATTGTAACTGTTGTTAACTAACTAAACTAACTAACTTTAACTTAGCATTAGTTTCTTTTCATAAAATTAAATTCATGTGAACCACGAAGTACTTTATTTGCAAAGAATAGCATGATAATTAAAGTCCCATTTGATGCAAAAGTTTGCTGTTATTTATTTTTGCATATTGAAATTATATAAGTATATTGAATTAAATAAACATAGAATCATTTATATAATAAACCTTATATTACATAAACAAACCAAATAGATTAACTCAATAATAACAAACACAGGAAAATTGCCAATTTTTCATTTTTTATTTTAAAAGGTTAATTGTCATTTGTCAATGTCAATATCAATTCCAAACAATTTTACGGCCTTGGATTCAGTTCTTTCTAGCCCAATATCAATTCTATCAACGTCATAGAATGTTTTTTGCTGTGCGTTGGCTTCGATCCTCCAAAGCATAGCAAAGTAATTTTGTAGTGCATGTGAGTCGCATATACTAACGAGCAGAGTGGAATCCACCATCTTCTTTAGAAAGAAGGTGCCATATTCCTTTTCAAGAAGCAACGACGATCACGATAAATGAACTTCGATACGGCTTTAACTTCAAAAGATAAAGATGATTAATTTCCTGTGTTTGTTGTTATGGAGATTTCAAAGCCCTAATTATTTAGTAGATCTCAAGGGTAACCCCTTTAATAAGAGTAATAGCCAAAGATGGTATTAATATTATTGTTATGACATATTATTGTGATCATTATAACAATTTCGAGCGAGAACGTACAGGTCACTTATATTAATTAACGAACCGTGGTAGTCTCCTATCTTGTGGATGATCGAACAACGGTCAAACTCCCGCAAGAGCAATCTTTCTGAGGTGTAATTTTGGACTCTTATTAACATGGTTTCATACAACATACGCTGCTCCGACTGTATCAGAAACAAGAAAATCGTCTAATTTACGTACTGGGCCGAAAACAAAGATTCCAAGGCTTTAAATCATAAACTTCAGATATACTGACAGTGACTGATTGCGAGCCAGCAATTCGAACGAAAGTGACATAAATATTTTGGGTGTGTTTGTGTTATGGTATTATTATTACTTATAAAGATTTTAATTTTCGGTTTAATTTTCAATTTTAATACGCAATGGCTTTATCTAAATCCAAGACCGGCCTGTTTGCCGTGGGTTTCTATATATTTGCATCTTTATTTATAATTGTTGCGTTCGTAAGTCCTTACTGGTTAGTAACGGACGGCAAGCTGAAGAATCCAAAATTTGTAAAAATAGGTGAGTTTGTACAAAACCAAGATATCGTAAATTCCCTTAATAAATGAAATGATTGGTTATTACTAATTTGTTTTTATTCCAGGACTATGGGAAGTATGTTTTAACGGTTTTGAGGAAGTGCATCATTGGTATGATACCATTTTCACTGGCTGTTGGTGGATCTTCGAAGAAGAGTATTATATTATACACGATATTTTGTTGCCTGGATTCTTCATAGCTACGCAATTCTTTTATACAATTACGGTGACTTGTGTGTTAGCGTCAATATTTCTAACAAATCTGTATATAAAGAAAGACAAAGATGACGACGGATATGTGACTCTTTTGGTTACGTTGGGAACTGTTCTAGTTATTGGCGGTAAGTTATCTATACACTTTAGATAAAAATAATTTAGATAATAATAAATTGGTGGTACAATGGCTGTACTAATTTCTTGTAAATTAGAATTTTAGGTGAACCTTAAACAATGATGATTTGTTCTTGGTATGATGGTTCCAAAGATGTTCATGGTTGAATAGTTGATACAATTTTGAAAGTGTTACTATTCAGACCTCAAGAGTGGCTATGTAGCCCTTAACAACATCAAGACGCCTCTCTCTCTCTCAATCCTTTAAATGTAATATCATATTTTGCTAATATATATTAACCCATTTATAGAAATAATAAATAATATTAGAAAAAGAGGGTAATTTATTTAATAATCAAATACACAAAAAACATTTATTGATCATAAAATATAAAACCATCTCTTTATGTTTTGTGGTACTATTTTATTTTAAAATTAAGTGTGATTTGAAATATCCTATTCAATTAACATGCATACATCTACACAATTACAATCTTATATTTTCCTACAGGATTTTCAGGAATCATATCAGTGGTGACCTTTGGAGCTAGAGGTGATGGTCGGGACTGGATGCCTAACTGGGAACACAATGACCTTGGTTGGGCATTTGCTCTTGGAGTGATCGGCGTGATTTTCCTGTTTCCAGCTGGTATTTTGTTTTTGGTAGAGGCCAGAGTACAAAAGTATAAGAGACTTCATGAAATGCAAAGTCGAGAACCATCTTCCTATACTATGCATGAGAGAAAGGCAGCATACCCTGGCCACACAGACATTTAAATTTTGATCATAAATATTTTTGACTTTTTTTTAACATAGAATTAAGTGACTGTTTATTTTGTTCTATGTTTAATATGACTACAAATAGTAGTAAGTTTAAAACAATATGTCCAAAACAAAGATCTTATATTATATCCGTCCAGATATTAGCTATAGAATCTCAAATAATATTTAATTAGATTAAGATAGATATACAAAATAGAAATACAAACATAGCATACTAAAATAATAGATATACAATCAAATTGATATGCACTAAAGAATGTTTTATTTTCAATTTTAAGGTAGCATTAAGCTTATATAGTTTATTCATACCTCATTCAATTTTTTACTATAATATTTATATGTTTTTTTACACTTGCTGAAATGGCCTTAGATTAAATATATTATTATGCTATTTCAATATTGAAGTTCATCTCGGCACCATAGTTATGTCAGCTCACAATATAATTTTATTATATCATACCAAAAACTGGACTCAAACAATTAAGAACATAATTTTTCTCGAATATTGATTAGCTAATAAAGAATAGCTTATAAGTGTAATTGTAAACTTAAATATGTTTTTAAACTTGATAATCTTAGGTGATTGTTTTTTCATGATTTTAAATATTGGGGCAAATTGACATGTGCTGACTTTCTCATAGTAAGAGTGTATCGAGTTGAAATAAAATGGCACAACAAATTTTCATAGGTTAATCATGATTTGTAAAATTGCTATTGTTTTAGTAGTTTTGTACATAATTATAGGTGTAATAACCTTGTGCCTTAATGGAATTGTTGATACAGCATGTAGTCAATAACTATCAATAGAAGTCATTCATTCAAAGATCAATAAAATGTAATTTAATTTTAGTTAAAGTATTAATTTTACAAAATGATCTGAATAATTGATTATTGATCCTACATATTTTATGTCACAGAATGCTTGTGCCACAAAGACTTATAGATATACAAAAAAAAAATATTTTTGAAAATATAAATGCATGTATCTTATAATGTGGGGAAGCATGCTTAAAGTGGAAAGGCACTTTAACTTGCCACTTTGAAGATCGCAATGTGACATTAAGGGAGATATATGCTGATATTATAATTATACTGTGTACTCAAAAAGCGATTGTAAAAAATAAAACTGGCCACGTGCGAGTCGGACTCGCGCACTTTGCGTATAAAATACTACATTTATTTGCATAGCCGTGTCATAGAAACTAGGAGGTTCTAGATAAAATTATAACAATTTGCTTCGGTACATATTGCATGTGGGATCACTTTGTATCTGGCCTAATATTTTGATTTTTGATGTATTTTATTTACCTCTTTTTTAAAACTTATACCTAATACAATTACTGTGTTTTACAATTAGTGGTTTTATTCAACATATAGTGCCCTATCTCAATATCTATCTAATTAATTTTATGTTTCCACATCTGATAATTTGCTGGTTTTATATCTGACGTAATGCTAAATTCGGACGGCACTGTTTTTTTACAAAGCAATGCATGTTTGGCTGCTTCAAATCCCATAGAAATACAATGTGATTCATCTAAACCTAACAAAGTACCGTATATAAATCCGCTAGAAAAGCAATCTCCTGCACCCGAGACATTTTCGACATTTGTTAAGATTTGCACTGGGTACAGTCGTACACACAAATGATCATTTCCATACTCATTGGTCCTTCGAGCTGTTACAACACCTTTAGATCCAAAAGTTACAATTAAAAGATTAATGTATTCTGATACAATTTTAGATAACTCTATAATTTCTTCAAGTTGGTCAGTAGTGTTTTGATGTTGTGAACCAATATTAGGATTTACGTGACTAGCCATGGCTTTTAATTCAGATATATTAGGCGATGAATATGCTAGTCGATTTACTCCATGTAATGCTTTTATTGCTTTTCGGCGATCTGTTGGTTCAAAGAAAACTGCAACAGAAAAAACAATAGGTAAATATAAATTATTATTCTACCGCGTTACCAGTTATCCAAATATTTGTTGTTCTACAGAAGGTATACATAAGGAAGTGTGTAAAAAACTATACGTTCTACAAATAACTTCCTAAATTAAAAATATATAATTTCAGAGAAAAGCATTCCAAAATTATTGAACCTATTCCAAATAAGTTAATTAAAGAAAGTATTTTTGCATATTCACAAGAATCAAAATTCAATACTGTTTCTATTATCGGTGTATATTTATCGATTTCACTGTTAAGACAATTTGATTTTTTATAGAATATTAATTATAAAAATGATGGCAAATCTTTTACATACATTATGTTGGCAAAATTATTAAAAAAGTATAAATTATTTATACTCAACATATACACAAGGGATTGTGCCCAATTCTTTTTATTATTAATACTTTATACTTATACAACTCAGTACGTTGTCAAATTCTTATGTAAAAGTAGGTAAGAGACATAACTTAGGTGTTGGGGTGTGGGGGGGTTAGGGTGTGCAAATATAGTTC
>DWNR01001517.1:0-14883 GCA_018250455.1 Polygonus leo
CCATCAGATGGACTGCATGCTTGTTTGCTACCTTTACACAAAAAAAAAGAAAAAAGGTAGCTGAGGTTTTTACTAGAATCATAAACAAACCAGAAAGTCGTGTACGCTGTATTTTCAATATTGCTTTTGATTGACGTAGAAATTGAAACATCAATCAAGTGAATCCATGTGTCATTCTTCAGTCCAGCCATTAATCTTAATATTTTTTTTATCGAATGAAGGTAGCAAACGAGCATGCAGTCCACCTCTTGGTAAGTGGTGCCGCCCATGGACATTAGTAAAATCAATTCGAAGTACAATTTAATCATACCTGAGGTTGACCACAGATGCTTTGCTACCCCTGAGGACCAAGATGTTCGTCCTTTATATAAGTATAGGCTGCAACCACGCCTTTCCAAACCGAAACACAAAAATTACTTCAGCGAAGATTGTGAGGGTGGCAGTGGTATCTCCCCGATCGAACTAAACGAGTTCTACCAACTTCTAAATAATTGCGAGATTTTGATTTTTCGCTTTAACCGCGCAACCCGATCGTCATGAAGTTTTACATAGGTACACATAATAGGAACATACACTCATTCATACACACATAATACACATAACATAGAAAAAAGGGAACTGTATCTAGAAATATACTGATCCCGAGGATATTTTTTTTTAATAATTAGAAATATCTCTTTACAAAATTGTGTAATACGACATGCGTGGTCGCACGTAGAAATCAGTGCTTAACAATATAGAAGCAAAATAAAGAGTTAGAGAGAGAAGACTCAAAAATTTAATTTGAAATTAGAAATGTACGTACCTGGCCACGGATCAAACAAATAATCCTCGATGTCAATAAATCCGGTGTGGTCTCCACCGCGTCTCAAGGGTCTTCGTTTAATTTTCTACAATCTATTCTATCTTTACAAGTCACAATTAATTCGAAAATCAATTTGAATCTTAGAAGTACATATAAAAGTATAATTACTTTTTGGCAAGTGACGTAAACGTAATTGCTTCCTTTGGGGGTGAAAATTACAAAATTACCTTTGGCTCGATCCCGAAATTAATTAGGAATTATTTTAACGAACACCTCAGTTTTACACACGGTTAAGAAGTGATTGTTTTGTAAAGTACTGCTTATCAAAACTTATGATTAGATGCGTAATTAGGGTTCCGTACCCAAAAAGTAAAAACGGGACCCTCTTACTAGGACTCCGCTGTCCGTCTGTCTGTCACTAGGCTGTATCTCATGAACCGTGATAGTTAGAGTATTCAAATTTTCACAGATGATGTATTTCTGTTGCCACTTTAACAATAAATGAAACTATAACTAAAAACAGAATAAACTTAAGCAACAAATATGATTTTTTTGTCGATTTTTATAGATAATGTTACGAGTTCTTCGCTTGCGAGTCAGACTCGCACTCGCACTTAGCTGATTTTTTTTATTTGTTCGTTTAATACTTGTTCTTCGCACACTAACAGATGTTATAAATGAGAATATGAGGTTTTAGTATGATTTTACACTTTAACTACTCAACAGATCATGATTGACAAGACAACTTCAAAGGACCAAGCAAATGTATATCCAGGAAGAAATACTGTCTCAAGGGATAGATAACTCATAATTTCCTAAATAACCCTAATATTATCAATGCAAATATAAGTTCATTTATTACGCTTTCACGCTTTATCATATTTAAATTTTGTACAAAAATACATAGAAATTCAGAAAATATAAATGATCAAAGCGAATCTGTATCTAGAAAAATGTATTGTTACTTACTTGCTCACTAAAAAAAAGACTAAGCAGAAGAAAAATCCTAACATTGACTAACATTAGAAATGCGAAAGTGACTTTGTTTGTTAAATTATAACGCCTTGATAATGAGTATATTATTCTGATAAATAGTTTGTACACACATTTAATCGGGTGCAGAAATGGACATAGAACAACCTATACCTAAAAAATAAGGGATAGAAAAAGTTATTATGAATTCGAAAATTCCGTGTGCACTATAAAAGCTTTGTTCTTAATAATTTTAGCTCAGTTTAATCAAATAATTGACATTGATTTTGTTAATAGAAAACTATAATATACTTTGCAAAATAGTATAATGTGTATATCATATTTCTGGAACTAAATATTATAGGAAACTTATCTTACTAAAATGTTAATTGAGACAGATATAATGAAATAATTTCGAACTATTAAAAAAATATGGTCCAAAAACAAAAATTTGAATTTACCAAAAAACCGTAAACCCGACAACAAAACCAAAAAAAAATAAAAAATAACCGATAAATTCATTTAAAAAAAATTACCGCCACTTTGGAAAGTTAACCGTAACTAAGCAACGGCGCGTCCGGGAGGGCGCGAGCGTCCCGGGGGATGGAGAAGGACTGACGGAGCCTCCAGCTTCCGCCGGGATGCGATGCGCCCCCCGCGTCGCTTCGGTACGCATCGACTCTACGTATAGTTTGATTGGAACTTATTTTATCTCATTATTAACAGTTTATTAATTATTATTTTCATTATTTTAATTATTTAAATTTGAATTTATGGATCTGTTAGATCCAAAGCAATAAATGTTTTTTGCCAGATCCATTAAAGAAAATATGATGATCCAAAAGAGAGCTATTGAGCCCTTAAAATAAATTGAAATCGCTAGTATCCTTTCAAATACAGGAATCCCTAAAAATGTATTAGAGTTTAATAGAATAAACAAAACATTATGTGTAAGTTACTCAAACTTAAGAGATAGGATACTTTGAACCCGACAAGTAAACTGTAGTAGCATTTTTTTAAATGCTGGATGTTCGGGCCGATCTGCCCAGTATTTATATCCTTTCCTTATGTTAATTTGATATATAAAATTAATATTAAAAATACAAATAAATGTATACTTAATTATAGTTATTTTATAAAGCAAATAGCAAATAAAGATAATAAATTGAACGAAATAAAACACTGATAACAAATTAAATACAGTACCTCGTAGCGTAGTTTGATATCGTGGTTTGCACACATTTTGTATGTAACGTTCGACAGCCTTTGAACGTTTGTGGCTGGGATTTTGGAGAAAACCATTTAATATCTATTTCGATATGAACTCATGACATTTGCAGTCTTATCTAATAGCAGTTGCTATTCTTAGAAACTGGATATTTTACTCAGTAACATTTATTTATTTATGTATTGTATAAAAGTAGCGAACGAGCATGCAGCTTGAGGTGCCTTGAGGAGAACCACCTTGAGATGGACATAAGTGATCCTTAAGTGCAATTAAATCAAACCAAAATTTGAATACAGATACAATGGTACCCCAGAGGATTAAGATGTTTGCCTCGTGTATAAGTATAGCTGGCAACCACGCCTTTCCACACCTCCTCGGTCGAACTAAACGAGTTCTACCACCTGGTTAATTAATTATTTCCGATAAAATTTGATATTATGTTCTACATCTAATGTGAATTGTCTTTGATCATATACGAAATAGACAATTATAGGTATTACAATTAATAATGTCTATATAAATTATACTTAAAAATAAAAGGAATAACTAAAAAAGAAAAAATAAGGAAATTAAGTTTTATGTGTGTAATAAATAACAAATGGTCACAATATAGTAGTAGATACAATAGCTTTTAAAAATTAAAATGAGAAATAATATATTATTTTGCGAATAATATGTCCAACTTACTGAGTATTTATAATATCCTAAGCATTTCA
Organism: Polygonus leo; assembly: GCA_018250455.1. Taxonomy (NCBI): domain Eukaryota; kingdom Metazoa; phylum Arthropoda; class Insecta; order Lepidoptera; family Hesperiidae; genus Polygonus; species Polygonus leo. Next base: position 3,722 of record DWNR01001517.1, read on the forward strand.
GTGAGCGTCGAAATTAATTGACTGTTGCGGCTTGCCAACATTTTGAATGTAGCATTCAGCCTTCAAACGTGTTTGAAATCATTTTAAATCTATTTCAGTTTGAACTTTACACATGATTTTTGAACTCAAATAATAGATATATGTTTATTTAGTTTCATTTAATACAATATGACTGCTCTGTTTTCATTCAAAAATATATAATTGTGTCTAGGAATTGCAGTTACAAGGTTGAATAAAACATTCATTTAATATTAATTAGCAAAAGACCGCCATTCATATCTAGTAACAATAATAGGTAATACTTAAATAAATATAGTTTAAAAAAAACTAAAAAAACACGCTTTTAGAGCATATCAAACTAAAAAGTAAAAAAATAATTTTTAATATAAGCTGAAAACAATAATGAATGGAAAATACTAGTATTATTGTGAAAAAGCGTGGGTTGCTCGATATATGTATCCGCGGATATACTTTGTTAACAATCTCATCACTAATTAGGAGTAGTACTACGTGAATAACTGACTTATCAAACGGCATATATCAGGCACTGTTAAATAAGGTCAATGTTTTTAGGCATACTGTTAATAAAAACCTATGGCCCCGCCCTCAGTGATTTAGTACATTAAATTTTAAGTCAAAGTGACTTTCATTTTGCGATAAGACTAGCGGGCCCGGTACATCTACTAAAGTATGATATTTTAAGAAGTAAATACAGCGTCTGTACCAGTTTATGATTTACAAAGCAGTATTTCTGATTGTTTTTTTTCTCCGCCAGATCATCGGTCAGCTAATGGACTGTGACGGCCGCAAAACAGAGTACAGTCGGCTGGTGTGCGCGCTGCTGGAGTGGATCCGGCTGAAGATCGAGGAGCTGAACTGCCGCGAGCTGCCCAACTCGCTGGACGGCATCCAGCGGCTGCTGCTGGCCTTCAAGCAGTACCGCACCGTGGAGAAGCCGCCCAAGTGAGTGCACCCCTGACTGAACCAGGCTCCCCAGCTGATATGGCGCGAGCCAGGCAGGTCGTTCGCTCCAGAGGATAGTTCTCGTAGAACTTAACTCTAATATCTTTTAAACATTACATCTCTTTATTAACACCATATAGTTTTTGGTCCTTCGGGCGAGTATGATGAGTACGATGATCGAGATTGCAATATCAAATAATATAAAGTTAATTTTGTCTATATTGATTTGCTGCTATTTATTTTAAACCAAACTTCATGAGTAACATAAAGGCGAATCGAGTGCTATAAAATTAAAGACTAAATTTCTAAAAACTAGAGAATAGACAAGTCCAGCAGGCGACGATGAAGAGAATATCTATCATATAAAATTCGTGGTCGCATTTCTCCGAAATATTTCGACCGATTTTTATTATTATTTGTTTGTATTGGGTTAGCATGCGAATAGGCCGTAAAGTATATTTTAAAATATGTTTTGGACAATTAATTTATTGTTTTTTCAAAAAGTGCCTATAACCCAAAACTTTCACACCCACTTTTATCCCCCCTTTTAAATCGCAGTTTTAAGAGCAAAACAACATTTGTCGGGTAGTAAAGTTTCAAATTGTCTCACTTATATTCGCTAATGGATGCTAATGCGTAGTTGATAACATGCTTACATTAAACCTACAGATACAAGGAGCGCTCAGAGATCGAAGCGCTGTACTTCGACATAAACACGATGCAGAAGAGCCTGGTGGGCGAGCCCTGGGCGCCGCTGGAGGGGCAGCTGCCGCAGGACCTGGAGCGCGCCTGGCAGAAGCTGGAGCAGGTCAGGGGGGATTTGTTGCACTATTAGGTCCAATAAAGACTGAAAAAATATGTATTATTGAGTTATTTTCAATCAACGCAACTGTGGTCAACATAAAGTACGATTTATTCGTACTCGGGAATGTTCACTAATGTCCATGGGCGTCAGCGACCACTTACCATCAGGTGGAGTGCATGGTCGTTTGCTACCTCAAGATGATAAAAAATATACACAACATAAATAGCTATACAATACAACATAGGTATTATAAACACGAGGCGAACATCCTTACCCTATAGGATAGCAACGCATCTGTCAATCTCATGTACGATTCAATAATACTAGGGGATGATTACTAGTGTCCAGTCTATCAATGTAGTCTACCTAATGGTATGTGATCTGCCTGGCTTCAATGGGCACTTGTTCTCAAGTTATCGACCTCCGATAAAACCAAAATCGTTCTTGAAATGGAATATATATTTTTGAGGTCGACTTCCGAATATAATGAAACTTGCTAATAAACTACTGCTGCGTGGTAAAAATGGGTGGTAAAAATCGCCTCAGATGAACAGTATACAGGATTTCTGCTAGTTCAGATACATTAAAATTAGTTTAAAGTATCATTTCGCTATAATGGACTTCATATTTATATACATATGCATATAGATCATGTATTTATAGACATACAAATATATTTCTTAGTAAAATGATATACGTTTACGTTACAGGCCGAGCACGCACGCGAACTGGCGCTGCGAACAGAATTGTTACGACAACAGCGACTCGAACAACTCAACTACAAGTTTAACACCAAGGTATTCCATCCCTACCCTTTTATTCCCCCTTGCTCAGAAGGTTACACTTCTTTTATGACTAGATAGACTTTTGTATAATTTTGTTTGCACTATTTATTTTTAGTTAATGTTTTTTTGGTGTATAAATAAAACATTTATTTTATATTAATAGCGTTTCTATTTAATTCAAAAGTATCATATACATATATCCAAGGGTGCCAATCCTATTACTAAGAAGTCCGCCCATCTGTCCTACTTTAAATCATCCATTTTAATATGTTTTTATGTGAAATTTTCATTGATTATCTGTTTACATGGCCGCTATAACAACAAATACAAAAAAGTTGTTCACAATAAAAGTACTCCATACAAGAAACCGTGGCGTGATTTAGCTTAAATACTAAAGTACTTTCAGAAATATTTTTAAAAGTATACCCTTCACTTGTAAGTCCAAATTTCTCTTTACCAGTAATGTTGATAAATATGAAAGCCTTTACTCGTAATGGGTGTTGTCAAAATTGCATTTAACCAATAATGGGCGTTCTAAATAATGAGGAACAATGTTTCTTAGTCTATTCCGAAAACTAAATTGTTTTTCCTTTATTTCCAGTCGGTGCTCCGCAAGGGCTACCTGAAGGAGATGATCCAGGTGCTGTCGGACCCGCGCTACGGCTCCAACCTGGCGCAGGTGGACGCCACCGTCAAGAAACACGAGGCCATCTCCGCTGACATACTCGCCAGGTAACATTGTGTTTTAACATTTATTAGAATTCCATTACATCTTAAAATATGTATGGGTTTTAAGGAAAAAGAGTAATGAACTTTGCTGGCAGTTGAAATTTACCACTTTAGAAAATTCTAATTTTGAAGACGAAGCAATTTGTAGTATTTTATATGATTTAGTATTAGCCATAGAAGTATCAAATGAGCCTACAGTCCATTTGATTGGCTACTACCGTGTAACATGTAATATGTGTGATAATATGTAATGTCTAATCGATAACGTATAATACTCAAAAATGTATTAGATTTCAAGGACATTGAAAAAACTTAATTCTTATCTTACTTTTTTTTTACGTCCTTGTTGGATTTAATAAAATTTTGCACATTTGCACATTTTATTTTAGTGAGAAAGACGTGTTTCAGTCTTAATAGAATGATTATAAATGATATCGAACCTAATTTAATGTACCTACCTACCTGCCGTAAAATAGCATCTTTCACCTGCACCCAGAACCGAGCGCTTCGAAGACCTCTCCGCGATGGCAGCGGAGCTGGTCCGCGAGAACTACCGCGGTGCTGAAGCTGTGGCGCGAACCGAGGCCGGCGTGCTGGCGCGCTGGCGGGAGCTGCTGCAGCTGCTGGAGAGGCACCGGGCCGCGCTGGCCAGGCTGGCCCATGCCTGTGCCTTGCTGAGAGAAGCTGATGCCACTGCGCATACTCTGGCGGAGATGAAGGTGAGTTCATACTCATAGTCTCCTTTTACGGACAAGAAAAAGGTGTAAGCTGGACTAGGTCAGATGAAGAGATGCAGCTGGACTGCTTAGACGAAGAAGAGCAGGTCTACGGATTCCTGATCATGGAGGCAGAAGAATAGTGTAGACTAGGCTTACTGAGACAGTTATCTACCTATTTGTCAGAATTGCATCTGCAACACTGACTATCTATTAATCATTGAAACCAAAAAATGGTTTCACTAAAATGAGATGTGTGTGTGAGCATATGCTAACTGAGATAAAGGTAAGCTGATCTACCTATTGATCATAAACAGGAGAATCCTCTAGGCTAGCCTTGGTCACTGTTGCAAATGTTGGATAGGCACCACGCTGCGTAAGATGTTGACGTCATTAGCAAATAATACCAGTATTAAATCTTATTATAGTAACAGGCTGTGTAGAAAAGAAATGTTTAAATTAATAAAACATAAATTTCATTCACCAGGCCCAGTTCCAATCCGAAGAGGTCGGCCGCCACCTCGTGGACGTCGAACGTTTGCTCCAAGCGCATGCATTACAAGAGTTGCAGCTGGGGGCCCTGGACGAAGGCATCGGGCGGCTAGTGCGGCAGGGCGCCGCGGCCGAGGGGCCCCCGCAGCTGATGCAGCAGCTCGAGACGCAGCGGAAGCAGCTGGAAGATGCGTACGACAGGTGTGTAGCTTCCACGTTGTTTCAAGCTCTTTGCTTCTGTTTATGATGGAGTAGGGTTGAAGTTTCCAGGTGGAAACACTAGAACTATACTTACGAACGAGGCGAACATCTTAGTCCTCAAGTGTAGCAACGCACCTGTGGTTAATTTTAGATACGATTCAATCGTACTTGGAGTTGATTACTAATGTCCATGGGAGACAGTTACTACTTACCCTCAAGTGGACTGCAATATCGTCCCTTATCTTTATACCATTAAAAAAACTAGAACTTAAAAGCGAAAGCAATTCGTTTCCTTTAGTGATGATGCAGTGTCTAGAAGGATGCGTATGATAGATGTAGCTTGATTTTCCATGTGGTAGAATTATTTGACCTATGAAAGCTTCTGTCCTTCGGCAAAATATGTAATAGTTTGAGACCATTGTTGACCCTGACTTCCTTTATATGTAATTAAAACTCAAAATCAATTTTCATTTATTTTAATTGTAAATAAATATCATTCACAGTCTGGTCGCTGCCGCTAAGGACCGCAAGGCAAGACTGGAAGATGCCAGAAACCTTTACCAATTCTTGGAAGATCACGATGAAGAAGAAGGTAACTTATTTTATTTTATAAAGTTAATTCAAAGCAAGCAATGATAATGTGTATAACCAATTAGTGACACCATGGCAATCACCTGTGCAATACTTTTCGTTAAAGAAAAACATCGTGAGGAAGCGAATATGTTGTCAAAATATTTTTTGACAATATGAAAAGATAATGTACAGCTTTTGTCCTCAGACTACCTAAGATAGGGCTTGAATCTTACTTGACCCTCATTACAAATGTTAATGTACATTTACCATGTCTGCCAAGGTCTAGTTGCATCTTATCTAAGTGCTATTTGCAACGACACAAGTATCTTGAGATGATGATGATGAACCTTAATAACATTTACCATGTTCCTAACAGGCTGGGTGACAGAAAAGCAGCGCATCTGCCGCACTGAAGTAGCCGCGAAGGAGCTCCGCGCAGTGCTCGCACTGAGGCAGAAGCACACCGCATTGCTGCATGAGTTACGTGCTAGGGAGCTGGTGTCGCAACGACACCGCGCCAAGGGACAGAGGTAACGACTGAATACATATTCATGAACATTTACATTAACCTATGTCTTATCCTTATACCTTCCATCGTTCCAGTCAGTGGAAATGAAATGAAATGATTTATTTATTGCACAAATTATGTTAAATTACAAATAACAACACAATTTGAGACCTTGGCGGTATTGCAATATTATTTTTAGTGTTGTGTGTGGAGCAGTGTTTACCCGACTTAACATTACCACCGCTTCGCAAGGTGTTATTATTATGGAGAAGAAGCGGCACAAGAAACTCCATAATAGACAACACTCATTTTAAATACTAAAATGTTTAAGTATTAAAATTCCAAATGTTCATTTATAGAATAGAAATAATTTTCAATCAAATATTTTATCAATTTATTTTTAAATAAACTCTCACTACTTTTCTTTTGGTAGATGATTCAGTGGAGTATACACATGCTTGCCTCCATTTCTCAATTCTCACTGATATAAAGTACCATATCAGTATCCTTCCCCATCCAAGAGATTACTCACCTTATGGATTTTTATTTATTCATTTGTGTACTTTTCATATATCTACGAGTATTTACGAATTTATTAGTGATCGACCCAATCAATCATTACTAATGTAATGTAGGTCTTTACCTCCAAATAGGATTGTATAAGTGTATACGGTATTCCAGACTTAACAATTTTGGAGTTGCAATTTGAATTATGTTGTAAAACATTTTAATTCAGATATATTAAAATGTATTGACGACGTATATTTTTATTTTATTGAAAACTTATGAAGTTTTTGATCTTACATGCAACGCAAGGTGTGTGCGTAGTGCGTGCTATATTTTAAAAAATAAACAATTCCACATTCCCGACACATAACTAATAACTACTCTCTCCCCGCAGCCTAATCGACGCGAACCACCCCAAGAGCGCGGAGATCGAACGTCGCCTCGCCTCGCTCAACCAGCAGTGGGCCGTGCTGCGGGAACTGGCCGCTGCCAGGGACAAGCAGCTCGCTGATGCTGCTGAGGCACACACTGTGAGTAACACTTGAGGATAGTCCACGCGAGCCACCCCAAAAGCGCGGAGATCGAGCGTTATCACAGCTGGTTGAGCGTCGCCTCGCCTCGCTCTACCAGCAGTGTTCTCGCTCCCGAGGTATTCTCAGAGCAGTATGACAAGGCGTTCTTCAAAAAAAGTATTAAAAGATATCGCCTTCAAGGCTATAGACGATAGTGATAGAGTAACGGTAAATTTTCGCTAAGTTTCAATATAAGTAAAAAACATTACTGACGCAACTATAGTTTTACACTATGAAAACGTTAATGAGGCCGTTTTAGGCCAAAATTATTAAACATCTCCAATTCCAGATGATAAAAAGACAAGTACATATATATTTTTATATTTCCTTCACAATTTTTTTATTTAAAATGGCTAAAAACTACGATATGCATCCACAGTTCTACGGCGACGCGAACGAAGCGGAGTCCTGGATGAAGGAGAAACGCGCGTTAGTCGCAAGCGAGGACTGTGGAGAAGACGCACCGGGTGCAGCAGCACTGCTGGCGCGGCAGCGCATCTTACACGACGAGCTGAAGGCGTACCGCGCGGAGCTGGCGCAGCTGGAGGCCGCTGCAGAGCGACTGCAGGCTGCTGGGATACATACGTTACAGGTTGGTGATTGTGTTGTTAGGTTTTGAGGAGTTTTCTGTGTTGAAAAAAGAAGGTTTAACTTTTTAATCGTTGTTATTCGTCTATATCTAATGTTTTTTGTTAAGACGATCAATTAAAATCAAATCATCGAAAGTTACTTAAAAACTCTACTTTTTTATTTCAAAGAGATAATGCTTGTGTAATTAAAGTTTTTACAGTTTTGTTTAAGAAAAGCAAAACCTATTACTACTGAGCCCATCCAACTTTTAAATATCTGCGTACTTTAATCGTAAGTTACAGTTATATTGATATGTATGATATGCATCAATAAGCACATTGAGTCCCAATCTTGGATTATTTAGAATGTTTGCTTTGGTTGGAATTTTGTTATATTACATTACATTAGTCCTACTATTGAAACTATTAAATAAACTCTTTTATCCCCCCAGTTACCAACGGAAGTAGAATCAGGCAACGCTCTGGAGCAAGAAGAGGAGTACGTGAGCGAGTCCCGGCTGGTGCCCACTGAAGTATGGGAGGAGGAGCCTGTGGAGCGCCTGGAACACCGCACGGTTACTGAGGAGCGCTCCGTGCCGCAGGTTAGTGGGGACAGGGGACATGGAGTAGGGGACAAAGGACATCTCTCTGTTGGGGACGAGTACTCAGAGCAGACTCGTCCCTGACAGTCATTGTCGACGCTGTCTACGCCTTCCGGCGATTTATGACGATGTGCCACCCACACCGTCGTTCTTCCCCGGGTTGCTGGATGGACGGTCGAGCTCCCACTCTAGCCGGCCGCAACCCCCAGAAGCCCCCTTGTAGTCGTCTTACGACAGTATTCGACACTATTCTTTTACAGCTACGAAAAAGTTTCGGGACCTTGGTCCCTGTATTTTCGCTCTTACAAATGGCGGATAGACGCTCTTACAAATGTAGTTTATAGGCAGTGCTTAAAGTAAAGATTATATCTTATTTTAGTGCCCTTGTTTATTTTCATAATTTATTATTACAATTGTTAAGTCTATGACGGTACGAATATTAACATACATACATACATACATACATACATATCTTCACGCCAAATCCCTAACGGGGTAGGCAGCGAGTATCGAGTGCCAAATGGCACGGTTTTTTTTTTACTACTACCTAATTGATAAAATTATTTTCTAGGTCACCGTACGTGAAGGGTGTTAATGGGATCCCATTAATAAAACTTAGTTGTCCGCCCGCCTTTCCGTCTATTATAAGGTTATACCTTGTGAACCGTAAAAGGTAGATACTTCGAAACTTCTTAGTTTATGTGCCATAACTACAACAAAAATTATAAAAACGGCGTAAGGAGTCTATTGACCTCCATTCGGACCGAAATTCCTTTCGCTTTTTGGTAGACGTTGGCATCATAACTATTGCCAGGTGGTAGAACTCGTTAAGTTTAACCGGGGAGGTACCACCGCCATCCGCATAATCCTTTGCGGTTTGGTGAGGCGTGGTTGCCGGCTATCCTTACAAAAGACGCGAACCCTGAATCCTTGGGGGTCAACGCATCTGTGGTCAACCTTAGGTACGATTAAATCATACTTGGAAATGATTACAATGCTACCCTTAAAATATAAAAAGCCAAGCTGATTTTTGCTGATTTATACTTTAACTTACTTAAATACTTAAATAGTGGTTTACTATGTATAAAAAGTATGCATAGTAACAACAAAACTCCGGTAAAAGTGTAGTCAGTAAATGGGTCTCAACTAATAGCTTCGATAATTAATCGATAATTAACTCTCAAAGCCAATATAAACTGATAATAAAATTACGAGGCCTTTTATAAGAGAAGATCCAACGAAATTTCGATATAAATTTTCGCTCAGAGCTCGCATTAATTTTCACCTGTAACGTTCGAATATTATACTATAATATTTTACGGAGGTAAATAATATGTTGAAGTTTAAAATTTTAAGGTAACATTTTGCAGAGGAATATTGAGTATAAGGCAATTGAAAGACAATTTAAAATATTTTAATTACATTTGCTTGTTTTATAGTATATGTATATCCGTATTAAACCTGCTGTCTGATTGACTTTAGGTCAATAACGCATGCGTTGCTACCAATAAGGACTAAAATATTTATCTCATATTTAAGTAGTGCAAACATTAGTCAAGACAAGAATTGCTTTCATGCCTTTCATAAAGAAGAAAACCTTTTTCGGTTAATTAAAAAATATACATACTTTTCAGAAAATAATGGCAAATAAAGTCAATAAGATTGGTTCCATCATGTTAGAATAATACGCGATAATTTAATTATGGTGACACGAGAGAAATGCACAAACAAAATTTCTTTGAATGAAAATGACGCTCAGAGCTTAATTTTCATATTTTTTTATCGAATGAAGGTAGCAACGAACGAGCATGCAGTCTACCATACATGCTCGTTTGCTACCTTTATACGAAAAAAAACAATGAAATTGATTCCACGATATATAATTTAATAATTACGAGACCAAAACAGAATATCTCAAACAAAATTACAATTTGAAAATTACGCTCAGAGCTCGCATTAATTTTCATCTGTAAGCTCGTTAATTCAATTCGCACGCTCATTGTTGCTCAGACAATGATAACCAACAATGCAACTCGGGTCAGTGGGCGTGATCTGATAATATTTGAAAGCCTTCGAATATTTTACGGCAACATTACGGAGAAGAACGAACAGGTGAACTGAACTGAAAGACAATTCAATTTTAATTAAGTATTTCTTTACATTGAAATATTTCCGTAAATAAAATACGTTCTCCAAGGTGGATACCTCATGTAGTGTGACCGTGAAGGTACCTCCAGCCCCTAAATCTCCCCAGTCCTCCGTGAAGCAGTTTATTGTGTTTCGGTTTGGAGAAGCGTGTTTGTCGGTTAAACTTATACACGAGGCAAACATCTTAGTAGTAACGCATCTGTGGTCAACTTCAAGTACGATTCAATCGTACTCGAAGATGAATGCTAATGTCCGTGGGCGGCAGTGACCACTTACCATCAAGTGGACTGCATGCTCGCTTGCTACCTTTATACGTTAAAAAACGTATGTATTTAGCATAATGAATGGTTCATTTCAAAAGGTTATAACACATGTGCTACGAAGCTACGTTATACATTCTACGATGCTACGACGTAGCTGTATGCTACGAGTAAGCTACGAAGTTACGCTGATTACAAAAGTTTGTCGATTATGGCTCACCCTATATTCTGTTTATCATGTTATTAAATAACTTTCGGTTTAAATTATAAGAGCTTGGAAATAAATTATTTTGTTAAGAATACTTGATGTATTGTATAAATATTTCTTGAATGGAATTATTTTTAAATTTACACTTTCTGATTAGCTGTTCAGCTAGTAATGTGTATGCAGTTATCAATTTATCATATTAAACAAATTGTTTTTAAACATAAGAAGATGATTGAAAGAACGAACAAAATGCCTTGTGGGATTTTCATATTGTAAGTATATTTAAAAATCCTAACTAAAATTATCTTACATAAAGTATTTTCAATATCATCTACGCATCTTATCTATAAATAGCGAACCCATCTCGATTCTATCTTGGGCCCTTTTAATCCACAGTCAGAATGGAAGATAAGTTTAAATTATTGAAGTCAAATAATAAAAATATAATCTACATACATACATATCTTCACGCCAAATCCCTAACGGGGTAGGCAGAGAGTATCGAGTGCCAAATGGCACGGTTC